>JALHLI010000002.1:1037500-1340000 GCA_023349425.1 Anthopleura sola
TATTTATTAGCTTGGCTTTGTTAATTCAATATTTATTTTTTAATCGTTTTTTACTTTAGCTTATTTTCTTTTTTTTACCTTTCATTTCATTCCATTCCATCCCCCCCGGATTGGTATAAATATTACTGATGCATGCTGATCTACTACTTAATATTTTCGGTAAAGATAAAAGTAAATTCTAAAAAAATATATAGATAAATAGGATTCAGTGTGTAATTTCCACAGAGTAGCTTTCCCGATCACCCCTGTAAATTCCAATAGGACTTTAGAAGTTGATAGTTTGTGGAGGGAGGAAAACCGAAGAACATAATGATTAGTATTATTACGATGGACTTTGCTGTGCAATAATTGCCAGGAAGGTGAGTGTGAAAACTTAATAATAACTAAAGTGGGATGGGGTATCATAAATGATAATCATAAGCAGAACAAGGGGGGGGGGGGGGAGGAATAAAAATCCTCCATTTCTTCCCCACACTCTTTATCCATTCGTTCATTTGTTCATTCTTTCGTTGATTGAACTATCTTTTACAAAAAGTAAACCTCTAAATAAAATACAGAATTAATATTCAAGCAACATACTTAAATTAACTTTTGCTCTGCTGTAAAGGGGAAAAGGTTCCCGATAAGAACCATGTAAGTAGAGACCCCATCGAAACCAGATTGTTTCATTCCTTTTTGCACAGCAAACATATGTAAAATCTAGTCCTCTGCGTAGCTTCTTAGTTGACGATTGAGGGATGCCTGGGAAAAAAAAATGCTTAAAAAGTTATTGATAACAATACACAACTACATAAGCATCAAGTATCAGTAAAGTGTCTTTGAAACCTAACGCAATATTTTCAGTATTGATTCTACAGGAATGAATAGTTGAATGGTAAAATGCATCTTGGCAATATCAAGTTTTATACTTTGAATATGTTAAATGATTGTTATCAATGTCATAGGAGGCATTCATCAGTTTATTTGTCATCATTTTTAAATTGAAACCCTGATTTTTATGAGGAAAAACATTGCAATAACATTTCTTACTGCCCCAGAAAAAGCTTATGTTATATTTTTTTAATTTAAATAATTTTATTAAATTAAATTAAATATTAAATAAAT
Organism: Anthopleura sola; assembly: GCA_023349425.1. Taxonomy (NCBI): domain Eukaryota; kingdom Metazoa; phylum Cnidaria; class Anthozoa; order Actiniaria; family Actiniidae; genus Anthopleura; species Anthopleura sola. Next base: position 1,038,605 of record JALHLI010000002.1, read on the forward strand.
TTTAATAAATAATTAAAATAAAGCCTTCAATGATATCACACTCATTAGCGCATTTAAAGTATAAACCTAATTTGATATCTCCAAGATGCGTCACTCAAATAATATGAAAATATTTTACAATTGAAATATTCACTTGATGCAGAATCAATACAGATAATATTGAATTAGGAGTTAGGATTTATTGGCACTCAAATTATATAATACGTTTTTACCATTGAAATATTGTCTTTATGTAGAATCAATACGGATGATATTGAATTAGGAGCTAGGGTTTATGGGCACTTTAAGAGCTGCACAAGAATGTAAAGTTAAGTATATTATTATTAAAAAAGCAAAGCTAGTATGTACATGAAAATAATGATTACTAAACAAACGAAAGGATACAAATAGTGTGATTTAGCAACCAACAAGAGTTTTTACTTTTATTTCAATAACAATATTTTTAATTGAAACATTTTTTTTTCCATTAAGAAAACCATAAAGTTTTTAACTTCTTCCCTGAATATTTAAGGCAAAACTTAATATTCTTGCAGACTTTATATTCTTTAGATAGTTTGTATATTTGTTGAAATGTATGCTACAACGTTTCTGAAATCGAGTGTGTTTTAATAATACACATTTATACAAACACACTATCATTCAGTAGTTTGTAAAAAAGGAACACCAAAGTATGCTGTTATTTATTAAAGTTCCTATTGTTTCTTTTTTCTTAATAACAACAAAAACCAATTTATTCAGAACCTTATTTAAATATGATATAAATTATATATTGAAATAAATTCATCTGCACAGGTTAAAAATAATTCAGTAGAGTAATCAAAGCTCATGGTGTGAGTCGAAAGCTTTACTTAGTAAGTTTTTCAAGCACATGCTGTAGTTTCTAAAGTTTAACTCTACTGAATTAAGTATATATTATATAAAGACTTAAGAATTAGTTACAAGATAATTACAATAAACTTAAGGCTAATCTAGGTATTTACCTGCATATAATATTGGTCGGGGCAAATAGAATCAAAATAGAAAGGGAAAAAAAGAGAGAAATGTCAATTGGTTGACTGTTCCATAGTTTTGTAAATTTAGCTTATTTTTGCAAAATCATTCTATATATTTCAATTTAACAAAGTGACAATCATCAACATATGCACTTTCGCAATACAGGTGGTCCTAGGTAACATTCCTATCTGTACAACTGTAACTGTATATTACCAAGTTACCTTTTTTATTACTCGCAGCTGAAAGCTGAAGGAAGGACATTAGTACAACTGTCACAACAGGGATGGATGTTGGTGAATAGGACTGGAGGCTTGCCCTAAAAATAAAATCAGAACCAGAGCAAGCATTAGTGTCAACCATATCGATCCCACAATCCAAATTCTCAAAGGTCACCTGCTTGATAGTTTTCCTGATATTTGAAATGGATTAAAACCCAGAATAATAAGTACCGGTTTATTATTATCAAGTATATAAATATTATTATTGTTATTATTTAAAAATTGATCTGATATTAAGCATAAAAAATGACAAGTATTTATGGGATAGTAATGAATAAGGCTGTGTGGGATAGTCTTGGCATATCAAATAGCTTTTTCCTTCCATATTTTTTCCCAATATTATTCGATACGCTATCTCACTTTTTTTCTCAAATACATTCGTCTGCCGATGAAACGATCTATATTTAGATCTAGATTTAGATATAAGTGATAGATAAAACATGAGTGGGAGACCTTTATGGGGATTTAAAATGGCGAGCCGCAGGCGATCATGTGTTACTTAGTCATGTGTTACTTACATTTTACTTAAATTTTCAAGATAAAAAGCAATTTTCGCCGAGAAAATCTTAGCAAAAGTTGTATGCAAATCAGGACGAATCTCTTGTCGATTTAAAAACTCGGTCATGGTTGTGGTTGAATATTAATGAATTCAGTAATGATAACATGACTTAGATAATCATCTTAGAAGTAAGTTGCAGGGTTTATTGGCTAATTGGCTAATTGTCATTTGAAATGACATATTAGCCAATAAATCCCCCTGCAACTTCAGTTACTTCTAAGATGATTATCTAAGTCATGTTATGTTGCACGTGCCTCTCTAGAAGCTGGTAATTTGGCGGTTAAATTTATATATCGAGATTACTTAACGTGAGTAACGAAAGTTAACTCGACATATAGCTTGGAACCGACTGTTTGCTGTTTTCCCTTATCAAAAAGCCTGAGGTTTTTACATAAAAGCATAAGCGTTTCGACATAGTAGGTACGAGTCGAGAAGATGTTTCCATGTCACACCAAACGAAAAAAATAAATATAACAGATGTTTCAAAATACGGTCGATGAAATCATTCTTACCCGGTATGAAGTGGCCAAATCATCACCCAGTTGATTATACAGAAGTCACCAATATGTTATATGTAGGAAATATATTGTAAGAAACCATTAAACGCTCTGACATTACATAAAGGCTGTGACGCCATCTCAACACGCGTGTTTGGAAACGCGGCCAGAACACAGGAAACCCAAAACAGTAACAGGATGAAGAGCAGTGTGTGATGAAGTAAAGATTTCCTTTATTTGACCCTTGTTTATTGTTATGACAATCGACGGTGCGCACCTTTAATCTTGGCGCTTGAAAAGTGGGTTCTTGCAGCCACGGTTAGACATTTTAACCGTGCTTAAAGCCACTAAATAGGATAGGAACAGCCGATCTCAATAAGTTAGAACTGTTATAACTAAAGAATGCAAGTTGTTTTTCTACATAATATAGTCACAATATTCTGTATCAATATCAAATAGCATAGGCAAGCTGTTTTGATAACCGTTTTGGAAGTCCTTTTCATCCCACGGATTGAAGACTCATGTTTTGTTTTCTGATCCAATAATTGATTTAACGATAATCGATTTACGCCAGAATAAAAAGAAAAAGAAAAGGCCAATAACTGATACACTGGGACTCAAAGCTGAGTCTTTCCTCAGCTTTCCTCAGCTTTATTTCCTTTTATGTACTTCCCTCCCAACCACATAAAATTACTTTAGACTACTTGCCGAAAGCTAAATGGACTTTACCCTAAACCTAGTTTGAAATTGTTTCACACTACAATCAGTGCTGGCATGATGACCTTTAGTCATGGCTGAGTTTTGTTATGACAAGCTTTCAAAGACAGTGTCCCAAGAGAAATCGAAAATTTGCATCCAGGCTGAAAACTGACATTTCTGGGTCAATGGAAATACAAGTAGTAGCAGTAATTGGAAGTATGCCATGATCTATTTTGCAAGGCTTGCATTTTTTTTATTGCTTAGTATGCATAATATGCTGAAAGAAACTTTAATCCTTTCAAAATCCTTCAGTAGCAATGGCAAAGACGACAACTCTGATCGTTTTCTTGACTACGTTTTCAATTGTTCAAGGAAGTAAGTTTCTGTTAGTTATTGAACTGTTAAGCTTTTATGTTTGATCTTCATCTTTATAAAGGGGATTGATGATTGATGATTCATGAATTTTAATTCTCTTTGAAGTTTCAGGAAACGTGTTATATCAAAACAGAATCGTGGTGGAACCTGGTGAAAACGTAACTTTTAACCTCACCACAAAGCATGGGAACCCCATTCTTGCCACTCAGTTTGGTTTAAAGGGAGAAGGAGAAAATATGTTGCGAAAATTTATTATCGTAACCAAGTTACGTGGCATTGAGTGTGTCGAGGATTTTAATACTTCAGAGGGATGGCGCTATAGAACACGAGTATTTTTCGTTGGCAACATTACTGCAGGCCATGCTTGGTTTAAGATAACAAACGTCGAAGAAAATGATACAAACACTTATCAAGTGGATATTCGTGAGATAACAGACGAAAAGTACGAAATGTATACTGTGGAATTATTGGTGAGAAGGAAAAATGGTACGTTGAAACGATTTTAATTAGTAATGTTGTGTTAAAAAAAAAATCATATACAAGGAAAAGTTCCCTGGCCTATAAGAATTTATATAGCAAAAACAATATTTTCTACCAGAATTCAAAACACGTTCAACTTCGGGGAGTTTTGTCCTTAATTAAATCCCAAACAGTTTGTTATTACTTCCAGGCGCGTGCCACTAAGCACGCACTTTAAGGTGCAGGCTGATGACGTGACGTAATTTCCCGGCCGCACCTTGTCAGCTTTGTATGTGAATGTGCCGCTGCGTTACAATTTAAACAAAAATTATATGATATCTTAGCAACGCCAATATGTTTCGTCAATTGGTAAATCAGAATAGTTTTGAAAACCAAATAACATGGTTGGTCAACGGTTGATCATCTGCAACTCACCGATTGACCCCACTACTAGCCCTTACGCGGCTTACAAGTCAGGTTACGGTATTCGCAGACAATGTTATCGGTCGGTTAATTTACAAATTTACTAACTTTTGGACAAGATGTATATCAACTTGATCTATTTACTTGGTTCTCTAAATAACACCAAAACCTCCTCTCTAAATTCAGAAAGGAAATATTATTGTTAAAAGTATAAATAATTTAGCACTTAACAGCTAAAAGGCAAACTCATAACATTTGTTCTTTACAGAGAAATCCTCGACCACAACACCATCTGTGAACACCAAGCAGACGAAAACAGAAGCGATTGAAACTAATGAAACGACAGGTGAACTATGAATATATATGTATATAAGCCTTTAATTAGTAAATATCTCACATCTTCCTGTTGTTAAGAAAATTTTGTAACCAAGGCAACAAGCGCGCTCCGTCGATAAACGGATTTCAATATTTTGGTCGAGTGATCAATTGCAAATGTAAACCGATACGAGATCCGTTAAGGGAAGTAATGATTATAATTGTTTCTTCTTTCTAAGAGTTTCAATAGGAATCATTTTGTGTGATAATGCTCTATCAAAATGTCAAGAGTGAGCCATAACAATGGGCGCTGTGCGAGCCATTATTCATAACAGGCGTCTCAGCATTTAATTTTGATGCAGATTAACCATAAGTTTCTATAGGAATCATTTTGTGTGATAATGTTCTATCAAAATGAGTGAGTCATAACAATAGGCGCTGTCAGAAGCCATTATTCATAACAGACGTCTCAACAGTTTATTTTGATGCAGATTAACCACGAAGTCCGACCCAGAGGGCAAACACTACTGGAAGCAAACGACCTTTTTTTTATTACAGAACTATATTTCCCTGCTTCTTTCTTTCTTTCTTTCTTTCTTTCTTTCTTTCTTTCTTTCTTTCTTTCAAATATTGTTTACCTCACTGATTTTCAATATTACGCGGACTCGTTACTGTCGCGAGTTGGCCATTGAAATTCATTTTTTCATTGCCACCAGTAAAATCGTAAAAAAGTCACAGACAGATTTATTCTTTTTTTCTTTTTTTGATTGGAGAAGGCGAAAAACCAAATTTCAGCATGCAGTTGGACCAAGTTATCATAATATGGAAATCTGACATAAAAACTTACAAGTAGCCGCTAAAATTATTATCTTTGTTTCTCGCATGTTAAAACGACTAACTATTTGTGTAAAAGCCATGCAATAATAAAAAAAAAAATAGACCTTTCCTGCTAGCTTATGTTTTTTCCCCGACTTTAGACCACGTGTCAATCCCATGATTATCAATGAAATACTTATATTTCTCTATTTCAGAAATGTGATATTTTCACATGTGAAGATATCATCACTTTGGTTACATACTTCTTAAAGCAGAAAAAGCTTTCGAAAGAGCTTTCTTTTCTTTTTCATTGATAATTATATAATAAACAGAATATTACATGGCTGTTTGGAGATACGAATTTTATCTTTTCGTGTTGAAAATCTTTCAAGAGTGAGCGCAGCACTCGAAGATAAAATTCGTATCTCCGCGCGCCCATGTAATATCCTCTATTTCTTTGTTTAATGGTTATAACATAATAACACAATAAGACGAGACACATGATATTCTCTAGAAGAAATAAAGAAAATTGTTAGTCGCTGCGGTTTGACAATGTTGTCAGGGCGAAAACGAAAACGTTTTTTTTATTATTGCTGGCTTTCCTGTTAAATTGTCTGTCAAACGGCACCCTTATTAAGACTTGCATAGCATAGACCCCTTGCAGACCCCTTTGGAGGGGGAAAAATAGGTTCAAATTCTCATGAGATTAAAATTCCTTTGTTGCGTTTTGTCCTCCAAATTGAGCTGCTTTAACGCAACGTGCAACATGCCTATATAGTGTTTGTAAAATGATTGCAAAATCAAAATTAATCGGTATTATATTCAAACTAAATTTGCTTTAAAAAAAAAACATCTCTAGGCATATGGAATTCAAATGAGACTAATGCCCCAAGCATCGAAACTTCAGGTAAGTCTTGATGTAATCAAATAATTGATGGATTAGATATCTGTAAATCCCAAAGTAGCCATTTGTATGCCTTAGAAAAATCCCTAAGCAGCATTTAATGGAAACCTTCGAATTCAGTAGTTACGGTAATACTTTCAGATTGATGGTCAGCCCCAATCATATCGTGCTAGCTTCAGTGTTATCTCATAGACTTGATGAATATTTTACACAGTACTTACATAACTTTTACTACGTTTTTCTTAACAGTGAAGATAGTCCGGAAGCCCATTGAAGGTAAATCATCCGTATAAGTTTTATATCTGGGATGACCGAAGCCTTAGAGGATATGTTGACGTTAACAGGCACTCACCTGAATAATATAGATGTCATTTTAGAACTATACTACACAAGCAAGTGTAAAATAAGCATGGGCTGTGTGGGCTGTCTCGATAAATACAAAAGTTCTTCTTTTTCTTCATTTTTCTAAACAGTATTTCTCAACATTTTTTTGTGTTCTAACAATGGCTTTATAAGTGCATGCACACAGCACAAGCAAGGAAGTTTTTTTTTATTTCTTTTGTAAAATACAAATTAAAAAAACCCCTTTTTTTTGGACACAAATATGACGCAATAGAATGTGCGCTCTTATAAAGGACGCGCCCTTAACCAATGAGAACGCGACATTTATAACAGTTATCTTACAAACCTTTTTCTTATTTTAGTGAATCGGGATCCTCCTTATGGCTTCCTTATATCAGCCAATGTTATTGCCTTTTTATATGCCATGTATACATTATACATCAAGGTAAGCTGCTTGTAGAAGGTAAATCACAAAGGGGGATCACAGATCTCATTTTCATCATTCATGCGCAAGAGTACAAATTGAATCACTGATGTTCACCTTCATTCTTATTTTCTTTTTTCTTAAGTTTTAACATATTGTGAACTCTGTATTGTGGTGGTAGGATGTAGAAGGAGGTGGAGAGGGGGGTCTAGATACTTTCATTTAGGTCTAACTTTTCTATTATCCCTTTCCGTTTAATATTTAATAATTGATGTAGGTTTTGTCTCATGATCATTGTTATTTTGTAAGCAGGGTTTTTTTCCTTATATACCATTTTCTTCCCATCTAAGGATATTACTAGCTACTTACTGGGATTCTTGTTTTTTCATTTTGCATAACTAGACTCGTCCCAACCACATCTCATGCCAGAAGATCCCTGACCGATGTGAACAAATATGGACGCTATAGACCCCTTTTACTTGACGTCAAAGTAGCTCAATTTTGAGGACAGATTAAAAGAATTCCAATTTCCTGAGAATTAGAACTTCTTGTTTTGTCCACAAAATTGAGCTGCATTCCGGATGTGCTGCAAGGGTTATATAATCGAACATTATACGTTACCCTATACGTCTCACGTAAGCAGCCTCTAAAAACCCAAGCTTGGTTGTCGTATATTATTTATACATTATACATCCGAAGAATGACCAGCGCAAATTCGCATTCCGCAGTCGTCCAAATTTGCCGTACTTTTGTAAATATTCAGTATACAAGTTAATGTACTCTTTTCTCACAGTTACACGTGAAAAGTCGATTCATTACTAGTGTTACTAGACAACCCATGGTTGGGTACGTGCGCATGCGTGTATTCCATTGGCAGAAAGTGTCTGCTTTTAAAAGCGATGATACAAAGGCATAGGGATTATAGTCAATCAAATAGTTTATTTCTAAACAAATGAGAAAGATTAGCTATATTTGTATACATATCTGTTTTAATGAAATGTTAGCTACATTGATGAACCCATTTTATTATGACAAAGTTATTCAGATTGCCACAGACAATCCAAACTCAATGTTTGTTCGTTTCGGATTGGGATTCTGATTCTACACAATAAGTTAAAAAGCAATTAAATAAGTAATAAGGCTGGAGTCTTTAGTGATTGAAAGCGCTAATAACTGTGCCACTGACCAGGAAGGCCAAAAGGCACCTTCTCGTCCTCTATATTCTATATTTATATGGTTCTATATATCTAATATATGTATTTTAGAAAAAATACTATACAAACCTAAATACATCTCGAAATAGGAAATGCAATGATGTTCAAAGATTTCAGCATTTTATTTATTATTTATATGCTAAATATGTTAGGGGAAGAAAGTCTCGTGACTAGAAAAGTTCAAGAATCATTGATATTCGGAACTAAATAACAAGCATTTTCTTTAAACTTTGTAATAAATATTTTTGGTACGATAACCCTAGAGTTAAAAATAAGAAGATAGAAATGGTTTACAGCCCCCTTTTTTCTTCAATTTAGATTTGTATTCTACGATATATTGAATATAAAACTATTCACGCTGCCCCTGGGGAGCAAATTCGTCTTGAGATGGAAATAAAAGCTTTTATAACATATCATGATATTTAAATCAAAGAATTTCAAGTGCTACGTCTTTCAACGTATTGTCTTTGGGACCGCTTTCATCTTCTTCGTCAGGGTATCTGGGGGAACCTAGATGAAATAAGACAATTTTCTTTGAATTTGTCCTTGCATTGATTTTTGAAATTAGAATAAAGTTGACTCAATTCCTAACCTGGAAACTGTTTCGCTCCACCTCCGCCGCTTGCATTTTTTCACTACGCATGTAATGATGCCAAAAATAACCAACGTTATGATAACCCCGGATGGAATCCATCGAAGAACTGCCAATACAATATTATAATATTCATGAGTCATAAACCTAAATTCTTCTGTTTTCTGCCTGTTATGCCTCGTACATTTGGTTCTAATTAGGCGTCCTAAGCCACTTTTTGCCTTAAATATTTTATCATGAAAACGTAAGCACACTCAGTTATGATGAATCTATTTTGAAGCAATTCGCATATATGAATTCCATAACGACGTCATGATGAAAGGCAATGGGTAACATTACTAGAATGTCATACCAGAGAATTTGATAAACGACATTCATTTGGTCGTCTTAAATTGAGAGGCGTACATTTTCAAATGTACTTGAGTAATAGAGGCCACGAAACAATGTCTCCCTTCAAGTCTAGATTGTCATTGATAAACCTGGACTTGAAGTCAGTTATTGTTTCAAAACTCAGTAAATATATTCTCTGCTAAATTGTGTGTCTTTTCGTTGTAAGATAGCAATTAGTTTTGGCTGGTGATGTTCATTTTAAGAACAGACTACACTTACGAACAAGTAACTTACTTTCACTCGTAGGTGTTTTGGTGGACGAGGTTGGTTCTGGAGCTGTAGGGGATGGTTCTGAATATAAGATGCACTTATATACATTAATTGAAAAGCCATTCATGAAATAAACACATGAATAAATCACATAATTATAGTCATGATACTTACGTTTACTTGTAGTTGTAGAGGGTGGTTCTGGAGCTGTAGGGGATGGTTCTGAATATAAGATGGTCATACATTAATTGAAATGTCATTCATAAGATAAACACATAAATAAATCACATAATTATAGTCATGATACTTACGTTTACTTGTAGTTGTAGAGGGTGGTTCTGGAGCTGTAGGGGATGGTTCTGAATATAAGATGGTCATACATTAATTGAAATGTCATTCATAAAATAAACACATAAATAAATCACATAATTATAGTCATCATACTTACGTTTACTTGGAGTTGTAGGGGATGCTTCTGAATATATAGGAAGTCATCCCCCCTCCCCACACCACCACACACACCCTAGCTAACAAATATTAAAGAAGGTAGCACACTCTGACTTGGGGTTTTGACGGTAGGTCTCTGGGTTATGTTTAAGAAAATAAAAAATAAAATAAACGCGCCTCATTTTTAGACTGTGCTGCCCACAGGCAACCCAGTAAAACAAAACCGAAGTTGTACGTGTTTTGAATTCTGGTAGAAAATATTGTTTTTGCTATATAAATTATTATAGGCCAGGGAACTATTCCTAGTATATAAAAATTTTGAACACAACATTTCAACGTACCATTTTTCCTTCTCACCAATAATTCCACAGTATACATTTTGTACTTTTTGTCGGTTATCTCACGAATATCCACTTGATAAGTATTTGTATCATTTTCTTCGACGTTTGTAATCATAAACCAAGCATGGCCTACAGTAATGTTGCCAACGAAAAATACTCGTGTTCTATAGCGCCATCCTTCTGAAGTGTTGAAATCCTTGCCACATTGAATGCCATGTATCTTGTTTACGATAATAAATTTTCGCAAGATATTTTCTCCTTCTCCCTTTAATCCAAACTGAGTGGCAAGAATGGGGTTCCCATGCTTTGTGGTGAGGTTAAAAGTTACGTTTTCACCAGGTTCCACCACGATTCTGTTTTGGTATAACACATTTCCTGAAACTTCAAAGAGAAGTAAAATTCATGAAACAATCATTAGTATAAATACAAAGGTGATTATACAAAATCGCACGCTCTGATTGGTTTTCTATCTCGGATTATCAGCCGATAATCACCTTTTCGGACAAAATGGCTGTCAGCGTGACCGTCGCGCTTTTAAAAAATAAAATATTTTCACTTTCAATGTTGTTTCCTTCTTTCTTTTTTGAAATAATCACCTTTTTATTTATACTAAAACAATTATTCACCTCAGGCGAAGTGATTATCGATGATTGTTATATAGCTAATCATTTTGACTATATAACGAGCATTCTCATTGGTTGATAGATGCTCACGTGATACAAGTTAAATCTAACTGTATCCCGACCGGGATACAAGTGCCCAGCGCACGGAATAAAAATTCAAATTATCTAAATTGACTTGTCTAAAATGATTAGCTATATAACAAAACGCTTAATGACTGATCCCTCGGGAAACCAGTTAGTTTTGTTTCCCTCGAATCTCAATGTTTCCCTCGGCGGAACTCGGGAAACATTGAGATTCTCGGGAAACAAAACTAACTGTTTCCCTCGGGACCAGTCATTAAGTGTATATTGTTATATAGCTAATCATTTTGACTATATAACGAGCATTCTCATTGGTTGATAGATGCTCACGTGATACTAGTTAAATCTAACTGTATCCCGACCGGGATACAAGTGCCCAGCACACGGAATAAGAATTCAAATTTTCTAAATTGACTTGTCTAAGATGATTAGCTATATAACAAAACGCTCGGCGGACCTCGGGAAACTTTGAGATTCTCGGGAAACAAAACTAACTGTTTCCCTCGGGACCAGTCATTAAGTGTATAATATTTACCTCGCAGCTCGAAGACTCGCCGCTCGGTAAATATTCATCGATAATCACTTCGCCTTCGGCGAATAATTGCTAAGTAATCCCCCATATAAAGATCAAGATCAAACATAACAATCATAAGAGCAATTTTCTGTAACCATCGAGAATCGCTTGGCAGCGGAACCTCATGGATTTCCCTAATATTTTGTGTGGCAATAGGTATTGGGTCACTGATAACTAAGACCGATTTAGTTTTCTTATTTAATTTTTTTTTTTAGCAACATTTTTAATAATGTGACACTGATTTGAGAGGGGATTTTGGGTAAGCATTAAGGAAGCTAAAAATACTTTCGTTTGGTTATTAATCAAAATATTTTTCAAGAAATAGTAAAATACATCATTAGTTGTCAAGCAGGACTAATTATGAACTCATTTTATATTCATGTTGGAATCTTACAGACCTTCCCTTACAAGCTATTTTGCCCAATTTTCAAAAAGTCAAAATTAGAGGTTTTCAACAAATTATAACTTCACTGCCATACATCCAAATCAATCGATTCTTTGGGTACAATGCATTCATTTACCATAATTTCAAATAAAGTATTGAAAAGGTTTGGCATAATTATTCTAATGCTGGATATTGAAAACCAATTTGTCGCGACGGAAAATTCGCAAGAGTGCGCGTATGTCTGAGAATGGTTGTAATTGTTATGATCTTATATACGTACTTTGTAAAGAAGATCGTTTAGGACATTCCGGAGGAAAAAAAGTTAGAAACACGACCATAAAGAATGCACTCCTTGCAAGGCTTGCAGTCATCTCAACAGAAACTACTACAAACCTAGTCTAAAGAAAGAAATAAAAAAGGGAAATTAAACAAAATATAAAAGCTAATGAATGACAGCCCTTTGACTGTTATACAGGAAGTATACTAAGGCATACTGTATGCTATGGAAACAATTAACTCTGTAGTGACTAGAATTAGGACCAATAGAGTGCAAACATGCAATATAATCCGTGAAATACAAATGACTAAATATTACAAAATAGTGCTAACTATTACAATGACTTGCATATGACCCCGAGTTAGCAATGGCGCCTTGGAAGATAGAAACCAATGGCCGGGAACGGAGCTAACTCTTAGCTTACTTCTCGGATATATGTTTATTTTTACCAATAATTATTGCTGTTATAAGTATTTTAGGGTAATTCAAGTTACCTTGAAATGTCTTGGCGGTCTGTGTATTGTAATTCTTTTTCAAACTTATCGTGAGCAAGTGAATTATGAAGTCAAAGCCTTACCCTTAGAAGAAGCCAGTCTGAATACGTGGAAAATCTTAAAAACTATAGTTATAGATGAGTGGAACAAAGTAAAAAATACACAAAAATCTGGTTAACTATGAATAAATTACTGCATGGTAAAAGTTATTGCAGGTGTCATTCACCAAAGCTAGCTGCATATGAAATCTGCTGATTCATTATGTCCCGGCCAAGTGTACGCCAAGCTAGATTCTCGCTTTCTTATTGGCTGGAAAATTTAGGTATTTTTAGAAAGGTCTATTTTCAAGTAGGGAAATTCCCTTTTTCGAAAATAAGACAAGACATAGGAGGGCATAAATAATGTATCGTATTTTTCGGTGGTTTCCCTAAATTTTCAACGTACTCAAAGAGAGAAGTCTGAGTATCTATGAGCTAACTTTGAGAATCTATGAGCAAACTATGAGAATCGTAGAACTAGACAAACTATTTATTTCTGTATGTGTGATGCGTTAGTGTTTGAATACTCTTTCTGCTTCTCACGAAGTTGATGAATGTGTATTCAAACACTATTCTGCATCATTTTCCGTTTTTCAATTTATCTTATTTATGATTTTATTTATCTTATCTTATTATTCTATTAAATTGCTGTATGTTTTAGGGCACAATATCATTCGTTCAACTCACACTGTTGACCAGTGCCTTCGTATATCAAACAATCGATGATTCGATTGAAGACATTGGTAGGCAGTTGGCCATTTAGCCATAGTCTTTAATATGATAACATAGAGACTGAATTAGTTCTTAATAATACTAGGTTGTTTACATCCTCGGTAATCCTCGGTTACATCCAAGGATGGGTTGTTTATTGTAAATTTGTATGCTTGGCACAAGTTAAGCTTAAGTTAAACTTATTTTCCATTTAATATTGTGAAATGAAACCAATGGATTGTCAATAAAAATGTTGTTTAGTTGGAACTGCATGTTTTTGGTGTTGATACTTCAAGATCCCTGATTGATATTTTCTACCATTTTTTAATGGTATATACTACCAATTAGATTTTGACCATAATGAATTGGTTGAATTGACAGGAAGTAACCCAAAAAAAACTGGTTATCTCAGGTGCATTGCCTTTACAGTAAACAATTAGTTATATTAACCAATACGTCTGGTTATTATAACCAATGTCGTAAGGTTGTTATAACCTAAAGGTAATAGTTCATAACAACCAATATCACTATGGTTACATTAACCAATACGTTTGGTTATTATAACCAATAAAATCAGGTTGTTATAATTGTTCATAATAACCAATATTTTTTTGGTTATATTAACCAATTTTTTTATAACCATTAAATACGGTTATTTTAACCCAAAAAAAACTGGTTATCTCAGGTGCATGAATTCTACCAATGTTTTTGGGTTGTTTTAACCAGGCAGTTTTTACAGTGTAAGCTTAATAGTGTAATATGTGAACACTGTCATGCTGTAAGACTTGAACGCAAACCAAGCAGGGCTAAAAAAATTGCATGACTACTTGGGAGTGGGTGAAAATGCTCTATAACCAAAATTTCATGTTGATATAAAAAAGCTTATTTGGCAGTGAGCAGTCTCGATCCTGAAATATATATAGTTATTTCATCAGATATGCTAGTATTTTTAAATAAAAAAGGTGATCTAGGTTAACAAGTAACTTAAAACGCGTTAGTAACGCAATCAAACCTGACATCCTACTAGAAAAGATAAGACGTTGTTCTCCACAGGAAAGGAAACGTCCTGCGCGAAATAAGTAATTATAAGCGGCATTAGCTTGGAGATTTCGCGAGTCTTGGAATGTTCATCATCAAGCTCTAGAATACTTGCAAAGGCAACCCAGTGAACGCTCCAAGAGCGTCTAGTTTATTAGAGGAGCAGACGTAGCTCAGTTGGTTGGTGCGCGGCCTTCAGAGCTAGAGTCCATGGTTCAATCCTCAGGATCTCCACGTTTGTTTCGACTTCTTTCTAATCCGTGTAGCTTCAGCTTTGAATACTCTTAAAACAGAGCACTGATAGAGAGGGGGTAAAGTGCGCACCGTCGGCTTCCTTTGATACCAGCCACGTAGCTGAAGGAACTACCGACGTTAAATATGGTTACTTTACCTTTATTATACGTCAATGATGTGGATGGGATAAATATATATTACCCGTCTTCACGGTCATATTAAATGAACAGCTGATATATTATATACAATATAAATTTATTTACAAGGTAAAACTTTAAAACGTGTTTGGAAAAAAACTAGAACGCTTTCGACCTTAAGGTCATCATCAGTAGTATTGAAACAGTATACAAATTGCGATAATATACTAATTCACGTATATATATTTTATGCGAAGGCAAAATACATTTCCTCAATTCCAAATTTTTTCATTAAGCACGTTGATCGTCCATTGCTAGGTTATCCTTGAAATCGCTTTCATCTTCTTGGTTATTGTTGATCTGGTAAAAATGAAATGAGAAAATAGTGTTTGAATAAGAATTGCATTGAAAATTTTTGCCAGACATTAAGTTTCTCAATTTCTAACCCTTTGAACTACTGGACACTGCCACATGCGTTTTTTCAGAAACCAAATAACTGGTAGTGCCACTACTGCCAATACAATCAACAACACTTTCCACCATTCAAAAGTGTTATCAGAAGGGGCAGCTGCCGATACAATATAAAAAGAAGTAGTATTAATGATAATAATAATAATAATAATAATAATGATAATATAATAATAATAATAATAATAATAATAATAATAATAATAATAATAATAATAATAAAGATCAGGTTGATAATGGTAATGGTAATGATGACGATGATGGTAATGGTAATGGTTTTGAATACGGATTAAGGAATGAGACTGAAAAACAATCTATGTAATTAATTGTAATTTAAGTTAGGCCCAACCCGCAAAGTTGTATAAAAGAAAGTTTAAAAAATCTAATAATAATAATAATAATAATAATAATAATAATAATAATAATAATAATAATAATAATAATAATAATAATAATAATAATAACCATGCGACCATCACCCTCGAAATGAGTTGTCCATGGATAGACAACCGAAGAAGAAAAGATAAAGATAAGACCTTGGAGTATGGGCCATTGCGTTGGGAACTGAAGGAGAGATATCAAGGTTATGAATTCCATCAGTATAACATTGTAATGGACGTTTTAGGAGGATGGCCCACAGATATGGAGATTTTTGTGAGAAAGTTGGTACGTTCATATCTTCATATCTTAAAGACACATCGCTCAAATCAAGAAATATTTTACCATTCGACTATTTACTTCATGTATAATCGATATTGAAGACATTGGAAAAAAGGTTATGTGCACTTTAAGATTATTACATGAATTACAATAATAATAATAATAATAATAATAATAATAATAATAATGATGATGATGATGATGATAATAATAATAACAATAATAATAATAATAGCTAAGGGTTATAACTGGGGGTGCGCAGTGTGGTTTCCCGCTGAATTTATCGCAGGCGTCAGCACAAAGGCTGACGAGGAAGGAATTATTGTCGAGCACTTTTTCTTCCAAAAACCGCAGTAAAACAATCGGTCATTATATATGTACTTAGAGTTTAGAAGGGAAAAAAATGTAAGTATGTAAAAAATAAAAAAAAGACCATATAATTGAAAGCTAGTAACCCAACTTCGACGTTGTGTTTTATGAAAAGTTATCATAACTTGAAGCTAAGTGTATGATTATACTATTGATTTATACTTTATGCGCTTCCGACAGGTTATTCTTTATGGATGTTTGTTCAGGAATTGATGATAAAATAAAATAGACAAGCAAAGCAAAAAACAAAAACAAAAAATGTTTAGAAATACTACTATTGGTACCTTAAAAGGTGTTCGCGGTCTAAAATAAGCCGGCTAACATAATAACCTAAGCATACTAAATTATATACATTATATACATGGCTGTATATGTCATTAAAATGACAATATTCTAATTCAAAAATATATTTTCGAAATAGTTTCTTTAATTACAACTGAATAGACAAACTTACGTTTACTTGTAGTATTTTTAGTGAACGAGGGTGGTTGTGGAGTTGTAGGAGACGGTTCTGAATAAAGAGCCATATACTTTACGTCAATTTAAAGCTAGTAACAGAACAAATGATATTAACATGCACAATTACGCATGCATGTTTAATCCCAGACGGTCTTCTGGCTTCAAAACATAGGACAACAAAAGAAGTTCAGTAATATTAACGATTCCTCAGAAGTGAAATGGTATTTCGAACGTTTGATGTCTAAAAACACAATCATGCAAATGCAAATGCAAGCCAAATTACATGCAAATTAAAGCAACACGAATGCAATCACAAGAATGGGAGATTTTTGATTTTCTTGTCATTATATCTTCATTATATTATTGTGATGTCATCTTGTCATATTGTGATGTCATCTTGTCATCCCTCATCGCATCATTATGCTCAGTTTATCCGCTTTTTTGTTATCTTACTATCAAGTTTCATGACTGTCAGCCTTATGGTTGCTGAGTTACAGAGCTTGGGCACAATGAGCCCCCCCCCCCCCCCTCCCCCCCGGCCCATTAAGGAAAAAAAATCCCTGGCCGAATAAGGTTATTAAAATAGTTGTTGCTGAAAAAGCCTAAAGCTTAATAAAGCTTTGATTGAGAGCGGAAACAAGAAATTTATTTCACCATTTAATTTTTGCAATAAGAAAGTCGCAAATTTTACGAATTTGGGACAAATATTTCTTAACTCCTTATTCCTTATTAACTTATTAACTCCTTTAATCGTTATTCCTTAACAAAAGAAAACTAACGGCAAGGAAAAAGAAGTAATAACTCACTTGGTTTTTCGGTTGTAGTAGTTGCTGTTGTTTGTGTAGGAGGTCTGGTTGGGACAGGTGTCTCAGCTACATAGCAAAAATATCAAATCATTACATTATATGCCATCCTTAAAAAATAATATGTCATTGTTATGAGCGTAACAACAAATGTATTTGCTTGTTTGCTAACGCGTAAAGTTTATATAACTAATCCTGTTCTGTTACATCTTTCAACGTAAGGAAAGAAAGCAAGAAAGTGAGAGAGAGAGAGAGAAAAGAAAAAAGAAAAAAGAAAGAAAGAAGAAAGAAAAGCAGGAATTAAGGAAGGAAGAAAGGCAGGAAGGAAGGAGGAAAAACACGATTGCTGACAAAAAAAAAAAAAAATAAAAATTATAAAACAAGTAATGTCACTGCACAAACCTTTAGACACAATTAAGGATACTGGAATGCAATCTTTAAAGTTTTTTTGCATTGCAAAATTATCTTTAACAACAGCAACAAAGGTATTTTCATCTTCCTTGGTTACGTTCGATATGACCCATAGGACGCATTTTGTGCTTGTGTTATACTCAATGGACATCCTTCCAGAATATCTCAAAGAGCTAAACGTTGATGCCAGAAACACCGAGCATAAGGGTCCAGCGATATTTATTTCCACTCTGGAAAATAGACTTGAAGGGGACAATACGTCTCGCTTATATAAGCCAAATCGATAAATAGCAACACTTTCACCACAGCATTGATAGGTGAAATTTGTACCAGCAGGTACAATCCTATCTATTGGTTTCTTTTGCCTTGCATCCATTTTGACTAAACCTGTCGATATTGAAAAGTGTAAGCTGCAATTTATATACGCCAGAATTTACTGTGGTGTGTGTCACTCAGGGAATTTTAAACCAGCCTCCTTTTGCATAAAAAAGTCTCATAATATTGTTTATCGTTAATGGTTGAATTAGGACATAGAAGACACTATTACATCATTGATTCATCACATCCATGAAGGTGAGTGATTATTAACAAGGAATAAATGCATTATATACAAATATAAATGCATAACATTGCTGTTCACTGGAGGGAACATTGAATAATGTGATAATGGATAAAAGAACATGCCTGTGAATGATTTGAAATATTCCTTTTTCTTCATGGTTCGCTCATTTTTTGATACAACACATTTAAAATTTTCCTTCTTTTCAGGATTGCCATCCGGACCTACAAATGAGATACATATATAACTGAATTAGTCCCATTGAAATAAGAAGAGAGAGAGAGAGAGAGAGAGACAGAGAGAGAGAGAGAGACAGAGACAGAGAGAGAGACAGAGAGAGAGACAGAGAGAGAGACAGAGAGAGAGAGAGAGAGAGAGAGAGACAGAGAGAGAGAGAGAGAGAGAGAGACAGAGAGAGAGAGACAGAGAGAGACAGAGAGAGAGAGAGAGAGAGAGAGAGAGAGAGAGAGAGAGAGAGAGAGAGAGAGAGAGACAGAGACAGAGAGACAGAGAGAGATACCACCTTTATTTAAAAACGATTGTTGCATAATTATAAATACTTCTTTACATGGAAGTCGTTTTAAAATGATTGATATATAATAATATATAATAATAATACAATTAAATAATTTAAGTATCTTTTAAAAGAAATAGATCATTGAAATAATGAGAGAAAAACCTTACTGAGCACCGACAGCAAGCCAACTTGAGAACATTTTTTGAAACAAATTCTTTGTTGGAGCAGATTTGATTTCTGAGGGGAACATCTTAGTCCCTCTGCAACAATAAAAAAGATGCTCCTAAAAAAATCTGTCTTTGGGATGTAAAAAGGTTGGCAAGCTGTATGCCTTTTATAAACATGGTTTAGAATTAGATTTGAATAATCTAGAGCCATTCAATGCAAAGATAAAACATACATCATTCGTACACTGGTAACGTGATTACACTGATAAGTAATACCCTTTATAATATCCTGATAAGAGTTATTAATATTGATATGTTAATTTTCAAAAAATTCTAATCAGTAAAATGTATCCATTTGATGCATATATTATTAAGAAGATCAGTATGTTGATATCCCCCATTAGATAACAGCTTATTTTCAAAACTCCTCTTACTAAGTACGTGTTGTATTTGATCATTAAAGATTCTGACATCAACATCTGGTGGTTTGTATATATACAGCCAGCTATAATACATTTTACTATGGATTCAGTTATTTCGACAGAGACTGAATTAGGTGCAAGTAGTTCTGAGTCAACTCTCGGTATGAAGTTCAAAGGATTATGTAGATACAAACCAACACCACCTCCTTTTTGTGGCTTCTATATAAACATAATCTTATTTGACTATATGGCTTATATGACTGAAAAAAGTGCTGAATTAACAGATGACAAAAAAGAAATCAAATGACATGAATTTGTTTTTTAAAACTTCTTACAATATTAAGGCGAATTGAAGAGAGGCAAAGCAGTGCATCAAAGTCATCACAGTATTATTAAATTGCTTTACTACAGTATAATTGAGACAGGCACATTGAGACACTACTTTGGAATTGAGAATCAAAATATTTATTAGAGTTATGATTTAAATCAGGTTTATTTAGCAGGCGTATATAACTTACCTTGAAGAAAGGGCATTTTAGAACATTCTTGATGCAAAAAGGTCAGAAACACAAGAAGAAAATATAACTCCCTCTTTATGCAATCCATCTCAGGCGTCCACAGGCGTCTACTTGCCAACTTTAAGATCTAAAATACCCAACTCGCCTTAACCAAAGCACTAAAAATGGACAACACAAGATATGAATAATAG
This sequence comes from Anthopleura sola, assembly GCA_023349425.1. NCBI lineage: Eukaryota > Metazoa > Cnidaria > Anthozoa > Actiniaria > Actiniidae > Anthopleura > Anthopleura sola. The sequence continues at coordinate 1,059,019 of JALHLI010000002.1, forward strand.
TGTGGACATTATATTGGAGGCCGCTGATGCAACATGGCAAAAATAACATGGTTGCCGAACAAATTCGCCGTAAAATTAATGTTTTCTGGCCTAGATTAATGACTATTTGGAGGCACATTTTACTTCAAAATGAATATTTCATTTTTTTTTTATTCATCTATCCGAAAAAATGTTCGGAAAATGACAAATAGTGGAGAAAGCCGTACGACAAATATTGGTATTTGGTGCGATTTTCGGCCTGTTTACTTTACGAAATCACACCTTCGACTAGTACTTTATCACACGCAATGAATTAAAAGTGATATAAAGAATCTTATAAGGACACAAAGAAAGATAACTTTTGACTGCTTTCCAAGCAGTACACTAACTCATGCTCCATATTTCAGTACCTATATGTAAACATTTTGAATGTATTGATTATCACACAGAATAAGACACATAACTTATAAACCGACCTTAACTGGTATTTATGACTTGAAGAAAGATATTTCATAGTATTGGTTAATGTATTACCAGTATAGATGAATGCATATGTGAAAATAATGTAAGCTTATTCCAGTGTGTGGTTACCTTAAGTTCTTTTTACAAGTCGCGTCCTCAGTGGTCGAACCAAACGTTAAAACCCTTCGGCACAACTCAGAATCCCAAAGACAGCATTGGAAGATCTGGTCGGTTCTATCCTATGCTAAATTACGTTGGAAAAGTAAAAGGGATAAACCCAAAGTAACTAAAGAAAAGCGAACTACATTCACTCCAACTGAGTTCTTTACCGAATGAATCCGATTCGCTTGACTTTCTATAATCAATTAGCTAGGTTAAAAAGGTTATATTCTTGTTTCCTCATTGGCTCCACAAACATACCAATATCCTTCTGTCTGTCAAAACTAACAGAGGGAAATTTCCCAATTCACATGGTTGCTTGTGGCTAAATTCTTTCTGTAAGACTTTTCATATCGGACCGGGAATTATTTATTTTGGCGAATCTCACATGTTTTGGTCAATTCAATGATTTAAAGAACCCAAAAGGCTCCAAAAAGTGCTATAAATAACAATGAAAACAAATTGTTTAATTCTACGCTTTTTATTTGAGAATATTGGTAGTATGAATGTATCTTGATTAACATTAAACGAACACATAAGGAATAAGAGGGAAAAAAATTCTGGTCCAATATAGGAAAATATAAGGCTGTCATTGACGGATAATGGATGGATCTTGCCTAATTTATACGGACAGTACTAGCCTAAGGCTTCGCCAACAAAAAACCATTAATCTTAAAAAAAAATCATAACGCCAACTATAATTAAGCTTTTGAGACATATTTTAAAGAAACCTAAGTTAAACATCTTTTTACGAATTTTAGTCAAAAGTTTTGGAAAATATTGAGAAATGTAGCAAATCTTTTTATGGTTATTTTAAGCTCAAGATTTTTCGCTTAATTAACGAGTGCAAAAAAACTTAATTAGCTGAAAAAAAGTTTCTATTCACTAAGGTAAGCTTTGCCAGCATTATAAAGCACCATATTTAGTCTATATATTGTTAGAAAAAACCTACTAATGGTCTATCACCAATCGAGCCCTGTGATTGGCTGAGCTACTAGGGGTCTATTAGTGATAGACCTCTAGTAGCGAAAAGCGCCGATTTTGAAAACCAAAAAAAATATATATTTAAAGCAAAATTCAAAACTCTTTGCATCCTTTTATTGGACCGATTAGTAGGTTTTTACTAAAACAATTAGACCTCTCGCCCTCATGGCCTACGAGTCAATAGCCCATTCGGCCTTCGGCTATTGACTCATAGACCATTCGGACTCGAGGACTAATTGTTAACTATTAGCATTTTGCTGACTTGGCTCTGATTTAGGAAAGAATTTTCATGCGATCGCGATTTCTAAAAAAACACAGTTAATAATAGTTAAAAAATAACTATTCTTCCTTCTAATAAGGATCCTGGCACTTTTCGTTGTTCTCGTAACCGTTGTTATACTTGTCCGCATATTGTTTCTCACACTTCTATTGTTGGTCCCAAATCGTCACTCAAAATCACTGATCATTTTGAATGTACCACTTTCAATGTCATCTACTGCATTAAATGTTCTCGCTGTAATCTTTTATATGTTGGTGAAACTGGCCGTCGTTTCGGTGATCGTATCCGCGACCATCTTTTTGATATTCGTAAGAACGATCAAACCAAACCAGTTTCCCGCCATTTCAATTTACCTAATCATTCACTTTCCGACTTCATTGTTTTCGGTTTGTCTTTGGTTAGCGGCAACGATAATTGTCGCAAAACCAAAGAGATGCGGCTCATTCACCTATTGGGTACTCATAATCCCAATGGGATGAATGAACGCTTCGCTTTTAATTAATCTATTCTTTTGTCTTTTTATTATTTCTTATTGTTTTTTTCTCGTAACCTTGCCTACCTTGCTCTCATTGGTTATCTATTTTCTATCTTTATCATATATACTCTACCTTCCACTCTTATTCTCTCTTTTACTCCGACGAAGGACTAGCGTCCGAAACGTCAGTAAGTGATCTCTCTTATTTTTTACGGTGTAAAATTTAACTTTTTATCCATACTAAGACAGTTTTAAGTTATTTACACTTTCAAGTTAAAATCAAACGCGTTACGTTCAGTATCAAAAATGCCGTTAAAGTTGGAATTAGTTTGGACCTTGAATTTTCTTCTGATGATAATTCATAACGGTAAGTTCTTAATTTTTTTTATTTGGATTTCATTTTCAGTCGTACCTTCAAATATAGATTTAAAAATAAATTCGGATTTACAGCGATAAAAAAAAAATTTTACCAGGCATTTCGAGGCTGAAAAGAATCTTATTATTTTTGGCGGAATTGAATATTTGGAACTATCTTTTCTCTTCCTTTCACAGCGACAGCTGGAGAAATTTTACGTCTACCTACGATTGTCGGAGATGAAGGCGAAGACGTTGACTTCAAGTTTACCACCAACGACAGCACCTCGATTCGTGCTGCCAATTTTGGCATAAAAAAATCTCATAAATGCGACGACATGCTAAAAATGATTATTGTCACTACAAAAGAAGTTACAAATGGAGATGACTTAGATACTGCATCAGGCGGGCAATACAAAAATCGAGTTCATTTTATTGGGAATATTTCACTAGGTCGTGCTTGGTTTCGCTTAAAAAATGTTTCTGTTGACGATAAAGGTGTTTATGTGGCCTGTATTCGTCAAGTTACCGACAAAATTCGTATCATGCATGAAGTGGAACTGTCTGTAAAACCCTCATCGAAAAAAGGTTAGTAAACGAAAAAAGGAATAGTAAAAAACCTTCTATGATATTCAACTTATTATATTTTCTTCCTAAAGTGCATATAAGCGTTTTAGGAGTCTATTTTGTTTACGTCACCCAAAACTTTTCAAAAGTGTGTTTTCGTATGTCAGTGTCTGTCATTGGCTGCATATTTATTTCAGTGTTAAAGTTGACGCCATCGAAGTGATGCGCGCATGAAGAAAAACAAAAAAGACGAAATGGAGAAGTAATCGACTGAATATTAAGCGAAGCTAAAAGAAACTTTTTGCATTTAATAAGAGTAATATACATGCATAAGAAAATTGTTTACGTATGCATGCAGTTGAGAACAGCAAAATTAGCATAATAGCGAAAGACAGGTGTTTATTGAAAAGTTATTTTCTCTTCGATTTTCATTCTGAGCTATCTTAGCATAATCAATAGCATAATCAATGTGAACTAGGTAAGACTTGAAAGAAAATTTTCAAGTTAAAATCAAACGCGTTACGTTCAGTGCTAAAAATGCCGTTCAAGTTGGAATTAGTTTGGACCTTGAATTTTCTTTTGATGATAATTCACAAAGGTAAGTTCTTAGTTTTTTTATTAATTTTGGATTTAATTCAGAGTTTATTTTTTTGTCGTACCTTTAAATATAGATTTAAAATATAGATTTGGATTTACAGCGCTAAAAAAGAAATCTTGCCAAAAGTTTCGAGGCTGCTGGGTCTTTATCAGTGGAAATGTCTGCGAATTGTATTGATATAGTTGCAACTGTGTTTAAGTATTTGTTAAAAAACATCTTTCTTTAAAAAAATAACTTATCATTTTTGGCTGTATTGAATATTTGGAACTAATTTTTTGTCTTCTTTTCACAGCGAAAGCTGGAGAAAAGTTACCTTCTATAAATCTTCTCAGAGATGAAGGTGAAGACGTTGTCTTCAATTTTACCACCAGCAACTCAATCCTAGCTGCCAATTTTGGCATAAAAAAAACTGATGACTGCGACGATATGCTGAAACTGATTATTGTCACTACAAAAGGAGTTACAAATGGAGATGACTTAGATACTGCATCAGACGGGCAATACAAAAATCGAGTTCACTTTATTGGAAATATTTCACTAGGTCGTGCTTGGTTTAGCTTAAAAAATGTTTCTGTTGACGATGGAAGTGTTTATGCGGCCTGTATTCGTCAAGTTACCGACGAAATTCGCATTATGCATGAGGTGAAACTGTCTGTAAAACCATCATCGAAAAGAGGTTAGTAAACGAAAAAAGGAATAGTAAAAAACCTTCTATGATATTTATCTTATTCTATTTTCTTTCTGAAGTGCATGCATATAGCGTTTTAGTCTATTTTGTTTTGGTCTCCCAAAACTTTTCAAAAGTGTGTTTTCCGTATGTCTGTGTCTGTCTTTGCCTGCATATTTAATTCAGTGTTTTAACTTTAAAAAGTTAACACCATCGAGGTGATGCGCGCATGAAGTAAAACAAGAAAGACGAAATGGAGAAGTAATCATTGCCAGAAATATTGGACATTGTCAGCGGTGTTACGCATGAATGAAAATGAAGTGGTTTTCTAGGGGAAAGATATAACTACATGGTTTCCAAGCACATATTTATATTCAACTATGATGTTAGTAAAACAATTCCTGCCAAAAAATAGTTACTTGACAATCAAAAGAATAACTATTATTTTTCTGTTGATAAGCCTCACCACAGGAAACCCATGAAGGACAAAAAACAAGTTTCAAACCTAAATCGTTAATTTAAGCTTCCTTATTGTATCTCAGCAGTCAATAGGAGCTTGTAAAAACAAAGTGGCGATATTTAGGGGGTTTTGAAGCTGTTTGGAGCAGTTCTCTGTGGTTTCTTGTCATTTTTAACTGAAAACTACGAGCTAACAACGCGTCGAATCGCTTAAAATTTAACCTAACTTCAAGCTTCTTGGGAACCTCCATTCTGAAGGCATGCTGTCTATTTTGAGCGGTTTTGGATTTATTAAACACTCGTTTGGTGATATCGAGGAGGAGCTCTTTTACTTTTAGATTTTTTCGAGCTCAAATAAGACGATTTTGGGGTCAAGTGTGGCCAGATTTATAGACGATGTATGGAATCTAGAGCTTTCAAAGCCTTTCAAAGACAAGTAGTCCGGGAACCAATATGTCGCATGATTCAATGATCATTTTACGCTTATTTAGTAGCTTGTAGGGTGGGTTGTTTGTCGCGATGTGGAGCTCAGAGAAAATAAAACCCTATTCGCCGTAAATAGAGGAAGCTCTATATTCCCCATACATTTCCTATAAGACTCGGCGGCTATTTTGTAAGCTGAAACGCATCATTGCGCATGTATGAGCAGGCTCATGTCCCATATTTCTGGCAATGTCGACTGAATATTAAGGTATCAGGATATGATTAGGACCCCTATACGCGCTACCTCAAATTTCGCACAGGCTTTACAATATTTTGCCATAAAAGTATACATATTCTGAAAGCTAACTAAATGTAGTTTTTAAATTTGTGTAATTTGAAACATAAAAAAAGTTCCAAAATTTCTTTGTTGGTTGGTATCATAATTCAAACATAAATTGTATCCTCAACCATAAATTGACATTTATTTTGCCAAGCTTTCGGGCTTAATTGCCCATCCTCAGGGCTAAATGTAACAAACATTGATTGTAACTGTCGTTGTTTGTTACATTTAGCCCTGAGGATGGGCAATTAAGCCCGAAAGCTTGGCAAAATAAATGTCAATTTATGGTTGAGGATACAATTTATGTTTGAATAAAAAAAGTTGTTGCGTTCAAAGTGACATCCTACCGCACTTCATTTGACAACTTCTCGCAGGATCAGAATTTCCGCTATGTCGATCAAAATTACATTAACATACTCTGTGGATAATAAGCTTCAAAACAGTGTCTAAGATTTTTGATATCTTTTTTTAGATCGTTTGCAATCATGCGTTAAATCCGGATGTTTGAATTTTCGGTGTTCATAATTGCAAAATAGAGAATATCTTTTGAATGAAAAAAGATTTCAATAATTTGAGACAGAGCTTTTAGACCGCGTTGTAATTTATCATAATCATAAGTTTCAGTTCGATCCAATGTAATCCAAATTAGCTACAATGTTTTAAGAAAGTTATTTTGGTCACTCAAAAACTGCGGAGAAAGCCAATAACTTTTTTAGTGTCGCGAAACAGAAACTTCCATACTGATTTTTTTAAAACTACGTTTATTTAGCTTTCAGAAAATGTATACTTTTATATAATAATATTGATAAGGGAGCGAGAAATTTGGCTCGCGCGTAAATAATCTCGAAGGCCTCAAACGTATCCTGATACCTTAAGCGAAGCTAAAAGAAAAACTTTTTACATTTAATAAGAGTAATAGACATGGATGAGAAAACTGTTTTACGTATGCATGCACTTGGGAACAGTAAAATTAGCATAACGAAAGACAGGTGAATATTGAAAAGTTATTTTTTCTTCGATTTTCATTCTGAGCTATCTTGTCATTCTTTTAAAATCAAACCACCGTTTTGAATAGCATATCCCATGAGAATAAAGACTTTTTCAACATTCATATCGTTATTGAAATATTAAAATATTCCTACAGAATCATCAGCATTAACGCCATCAGCATCTAGCACCGAAGGCTTCAGCAAGCTCACCACAAGCTCAAGTAAGATATAATGACTATATTTTATTTCAATTGCAAAGAGACTAGAGGCTTATAGACTTAAGCATTTCATATTTGCATCATCAAATTTTGCTTTAATACCTATACACAATTTGTATTCGATAATGTTATGCTTGCCTGGTTGTTTACAGTTCTTTCTCAAACTCATTAATAATTCATGAACTAATCAACCAATGTGAGCGCATCATTCGTACCACGTTTATGGGTTTGAAACCCCATTGAAACACGATTATAGGTTGGACGGTGTATGAATGATTACAAGAATCACAAAGTTGTTTGTCAGTTTCACTTGACAACCGGGATTGAGAAATATACTTAAGCGTCTTTATTCGGCCGTGAGTTTTTTGGGAAATTCCATTTTCAAGTGCATGCACATTCAATAATAGTTTATCTGATATATGCGTCAGTGGGTAACGACAAATAATTTAATGTGTTCATCATCAGAAAAAGCTTTTAATCAATTATTAGTTCCTGGACAGGTTCACTAGGCGAATATTTGGAATGCCTTTATATACCCACCACACCCTTTTATTCTGGTTCAAATTAGTTTTTATACCGGCAATGCGATCCATTCAGCTGATTGATAACAAGCAATATGATACTCTCTAGTAAATAGCACAGTCTTTGTATTGTAGTCTGGTAATGAAATTCATTCATCAAGATTGATTTTAATTTCATTCCAGACATCAATGAATGTGCTTCAAACCCTTGTAAGAATGGCGGAAAATGTACAGATGAATTCAACCGCTTCAAATGCACATGTGCGACTGGATGGACAGGAGACACCTGTGAAACTAGTACGTAAAATACTACTTCCTTCGTATTATAGCTATTCTAGCAGCTCTACATTTCTCTACTTTCCTCTTCCTACCTCTTACCCATTGATATTACTACTCTTCCCTTCCTCTGTCCAGTCCTATCCTGTCTTCACCTCCTACTCTTCTCTCGCATCGCCTCTCGTTCTTATACTCTTAACTACATAGTTAAAAAGGATGGATCTATGTGTGTACTTCAATAATATATTTGACCGATAAAGGTATGCCACTTGTTTTTTTCTCTAGACATCAATGAGTGTGAACCCAATCCGTGTAAGAATGGAGGTTCATGTCAAAATCAAGTGAATGGTTACCAGTGTACCTGTACAGCTGGCTGGACCGGTGATCAATGTGAAATAAGTAAGACTTAAAGTAAACATTATGCAACTTGCTTTTGGAAATTTCAATAACTTAGTGCATGGTGTGCCCTGGACTCAATAGGCTATCGCGCGTGCTCTGCATTCTGAATTCTGCATGAAACAGATATTGCCTTTAAGTGAAATCCCACACTCAAATACCATGTACAAAGGGTGTGGACAATGAGCAACATTGTTCATGCGCACATTTTTATATATTCTTTTTCTCATATTCATGCTTACTTAGTTACATGACTTACATTCAATATTCAGTGAATCAATTCTTTCTTTATTTTTTTAACAGGTGACCAGCTACTTCCTTTTAACCTGATGACATCTATTTTGAAAGCCTTGCTTATTAGCTTTTTCTTTTGGTTTCTCTTTGGCATTTGGTTTTGTTGTTTATAAGCTTCTGAGGTAATGGTTAAACTTTTTGTAATAATGTTTCAATAGTATTGTATTATGGGTGCTATACGCTATATATATCCCCTTTAATGCAAACGTTTTTTTTAAAAAATAATTTATTTTAATTCCTTCATTCCTCCATCCATCCATCCATCCATCCATCCATCCATCCATCCATCCATCCATCCATCCATCCATCCATCCATCCATCCACATCCATCCATCCATCCATCCATCCATCCACATCCATCCATCCATCCATCCATCCATCCATCCATCCATCCATCCATCCATCCATCCATCCATCCAGCCTTCCATCCATCCATCCATCCATCCAGCCTTCCATCCATCCATCCATCCATCCATCCATCCATCCATCCATCCATCCATCCATCCATCCATCCATCCATCCATCCATCCATCCATCCATCCATCCATCCATCCATCCATCCATCCATCCAGCCTTCCAACCATCCGTGCGTCCGTCCGTCCGTCCGTCCGTTTCGTTGTTTATTTTTTTCATTTTTTTTTTTTTTTTTTTTGACAGAAGTGAATCCTGGCCTACCTCAATATTTCAAGGAATTGATCATGGTCCTTTTCAAAAGCACACTAGGTTTCGTCTGGAAACTGTGTGGCTTCATCATACGAATCTACTCAATAAGTATTCTCTTTGAGCTCTTTTTTTAATATTTAATCTTATTATTATCAAAATTATTATTTAATTTATTATTTATTGTCTTATACTATTAATAACAATTATAAACCTGTACATTAAGTGTAGCTCTTGATCCTCTTGATCCTTTTGTAATATTGTCTATTGTTTTGGATCTTGTTATCTATAATTTATCTATAAAGTTATAATTTGCTTTTCTTGTAATGTTACCACTTATTATGATTGCTTATTTTTTTTCCTTCTCTTTTCATCCTATTTATCCCGACCATTCATAGTCAATATTGTATATAGCTGATTACCTCGATTAACCTTAATGTTATTGTAATTAGCTAACAACCAACTTCTAAGTTTTAATTATTTCTTTTTGAATATATTGTAATAATAATTAAGGTTGTAAATAAAATTGTTGTTGTTCTTGTTGTTGTTGAAAATGTCGACCTAATCGACGTTGAGGGAGAACAGAACAGGCCGAACAACTGAATGAGTGTGCTCAATAGACCGTTTTCCTAATTTAATTGGGTGGGAAACAATTAGCATTAGAAAGAGCACTAGAAAGGACACCCTTTACTAATCTAAAAAATATTCGTTATTTCAGTTGTTATATTGGCCGAGAATACGTCATACTCCGAACCACATATATGAGTTCTGTAAATTTTGTGCATTTTCAACTAATACTATGATGGAATGTATCACATCCGATATCGTAGGACTAGAGTACGTAATTAAAATGATAGCAAACTGGTTAGTGATCATCAAACTGCAAAGTCGTCTTTAATGCAGGCATCTTACGTGTCCTTATTCCAACCACATATACATGAATCACTATAACAAACAACATCAGAGTACAATAGACCTTTTTAGCTTTATGCGTAAAATTCAAATGTAAATGTGCGCGCAGTTTCCACCGTTTTTGTAAAGTGATGAAGATTGTAGCTTTACAGTCTTGAAGCAAGACAGGAATTAAGTCAGAGTCAAAATACTATTTAATTAAGAAAAAAATAAGCATTGTTTATTGATAATATCCACCTCCTTTACTGAAGTATGGTCTTAGGAATAGACCTTCTTACAGTTCCGTTCCAGTAACAACGAATAATAGTTCCAAGTCCGAGTTGCTGCACATAGCAAAACTATAATTTATCATGCGTGGGAGCTCCAACCTTAACTTTGCCCGAACTATTATTCCTCGTCACAGCAACGGAACTGTAAACAGAAGTATATTGTTGTATGAGCCGATTGCGAAAAACTGACTGTAAATCGAATATTTGAACTCAAAGTTACTATCAAAAATTCTGCATGACCAAGTCTGCAAAGTTAGTTTCAATGAAATTTTCAGATAGCATAACTATTTCGAAATACTTGAACGAAGCTTACTTATTGCATTTATTCAATGCTGCAGGGAAAAAAAACATAATGCTTATAGCAGATTTCAAAAACCTGGTTTGAGAAAGTGTGATCAAGCCCATGACGAGAAACGAGAGGTGCATGCTGATCAAGAGGAACGTGGGCTTTGGGTACAAACATTTGCAACGAAAGACAGCGCCGTAGCCGGCGAGTATGCCAACCAAGCCAACCAAATCACTTGAAATGATCTATATTTTTCATTGGTAAAAATGATGCTTTTTCCCGGCGAGAGCCGCTTTCTAACAACCCCCCCTCCCCCCCAAAGAGCAAGATTAGCGGAAGTGAGCTTACAGACCAACTGTAACGCTTGGAAGCTTAAAAATGAATTTGTATATCCATGATGGACACCAATCACAGCCAGTTATACTTAATCCTGCAACCAGAACAAATAATCTTGCACGGATTCTCAGACCTTTTTGAATAGAATTACATTTAAGCTACACCCATGGGAATTTCTATTTCTTAATTAAGAATATACATTTTAGTTTCTCGTTATATTTCAGTTTTATATTATTTTCAAGTGCAACAAAACACACAAACACAAATATCGAACAAGAAAAGAATGCTCTCGAGCCTCAACGAAAAATTAACATGCCTAAAAATTGTCATCACAGCCTTTTTAGAATTGCTGCTTTGGATCCAATACACTAATGGTAGGTATCCATCTAGGATTCAAAATTATTCTAAAAAAAAAGTAGATTTAATGATGCACTAAGTCAAACTGCAAAATATTTCGTAGGTAAAGCCAGTTTTACGAAAGCCCCATCATCGCTGAGTTATGCCGTCCAAGGTCAAACTGTGAAGCTCGTGTGGGAGTACCAAGTAGACAACAGAAATAATGAATTCGAAGTGAACTCACCACGTTGGGACTATTATGGCGACATTATACTATCAATTGCAAGCGAAGATTCAAATTATGGCTGGCAATGGATTTTACATAAAGATTCATGTCCAAAGAGACTGATTAATCGAGTAAGCAAAGAATCAATTGCTACTTTGGTCATTGCTAATGTAACTACGGATGATAGTGGTGTGTATGGTTGTAGCTTGGTACTTAGGATGTCCTCAGCACTGACGAAAAAAGCGAAGCTTATCGTTACAAGTAAGTATTGTTTTTTTATTGAACATGCATAGCTAGCTAAAAAAAAAAGAACATTAGTGTCTAATTTAAAAAAAAATAAAAAATACCACACAACTTATTTTGTTTATAGTGTGATATATAAACACACATACTCATAGGTATATGTATTTTTCTCAAAAAAAAAAAAAAAAAAAAAAAAAAAAAAAACCAGTTGTTTCTATAGGTAGGATTAATGAAAACGATACATTCATTGCTTAAACCTCGATATTTGTCAACTAATCTGATTTCATTTTAATAATATTTGACTAAGCATAACTAATTATTCCGAACCCATTTTTTTCTTTTTTCTTTATTCTATATATTTTTTCTTTTTTCCTTTTTATATTCTTTGTTTGCTTGTTTGCTTCTTAAGGAAAACTATTTTATTTCATTGTGTGCGTGTTGAGGTTCTTGGGAGGAGGTAGACTCGGAAATCTCAGTTCTTACATACTATGTATATTATTACAGGCATTCATGTGATTTTCAGAAAGGTCCAGAAATTTAATTACCCGTATAACATATTAAAATTTACCTGTCATAACTAAATATAATCACTTAATTTTGAACACTTTTTGACTTGCCTTGTAGCTATTCCTCACTTCACAACAAAACCTCCTCTTATAAAAGCAGTCAACGAAAATGCTGACCTGAACATTTCTTGCTCAGCTCATGGTTCTCCCAAACCAAATGTGACGTGGGTGAGAATAGTTGGCAATAAAACCATCGTCAAGAGCGAAGGAGTGGGCATCGCTTCACTACACATACCAAACATAACAAGAGACTACAGTGGAACGTACAAGTGTCAAGCTAATAACAACCCAAATGAAAGTCCAGTTGAAGCCTTAACACAAATCATTGTTATGTGTAAGTGTTGACGACCTATAAATATGCAAGAGACCATGCATGGATATTTTCTTTAAAATGTTGTAATATTGAACAGATATATAACAGAGAACATGTCTCTTCTTTAATCTAGACTATACTGTATTTATGCTCTGCACTTCTGTGTATCGAGCACTGTTATGCAGCATAGACAAGACATACTGTAATATGTAATCATGTAATGAACAAGGAAAAAGACAGAGTCCAAGGAAACAATTCAAACAAAGAAACAAAAAAATAAGATAAAATAAAACAAAACAAACAGAGACAGACAAAAAATATATACTATTATGACTTTTGAAAACGCATTAAAAATTGAAATTATGTTTCAGTTTCAGCAAACTTTTCATACCTTCCGCCTAAAAATAACCTTGTTATCGAGGGCATGTATTTGGAATTAAACTGCTCAGCTGACAGCCTTTCCCAAAACGTCACTTGGTTTCATTTACACCAGGGATCGAAAGTACTGAAAAGTCATGGGATAAGAGGAGCTACGCTACGTTTCCCAAAAATTACACGAAAAAACAACGGTACATATGAGTGTAGGGCCTTCAGCAACATCATCGGAGATACCGGCATTTCTGCATTTACAGACGTAATCGTGATGTGTAAGTAATCGTAAATTTTGCGCCAATTTGGATCGGACTAATAATGCTTTTGATGTTTGCTTACTTATGCGAAAGCTCACCTGCTCAGTTACGTTGATAGACACCACATCTCCTAGGAAGCTGCTAACTTATGATAAAGATTAAAAGCATTTTTTTTTTGTTACAGGTGATTGTATTACTCCTTCAAATGAATTGAAATCAAGTAGGTATTAGTTGCTAACAAAGTACATGTGATCACAATCTGCACTTTTTGCAGTTCTTTTTACGTTGCTATCTTTTTACGTTGCTATTTGTGAAGTTTAGTTTAAATTTGTTGTGAAATTAAATATGACCTTGATAAATTCGAATTGTGGTAGCTAGCTAATCAAGTTAAAACTTTCCAGTGAATATTAATTGTGACATCGATCTTTAGATACAAAAAGGGAAAGTAGAATGAATTTATGACATTTAATCTCGAAGAAATGGTATATATTGCAAACGTTTTTACCAATCAATTTACCAGAAATGGTGCTATGTTTTAATCAATCGTATGGCATGTAAAAAGAGAATGAGAGCTGCTTTAGCAACGCTTTTTAAAATGCTCGGTAAGTTGCGAGAAAGCATTATGAGAGCAACAACGCGCCTATTTTATGAAATGGAATTTCGTCTTGGCTCATCGGCATCATTTAAAAATATATATTATCTATTAGTATCTATCTATATAGTATCTATTAAAATAAAAAGAAAACATTTTCCCAAAATTGATATGGGATTATTCCTTGAATTGATTATTTTACCTTTTAGAAAAAGTATAACATCGTATCAGTTTCAGTAGTTTGACTGTATTTCTAAATCTTAAAGCAAGGTTAAAAAGTAAAAGCTTTGACGTAAGGTATTTCTCTTTCAATTTGTTTCATATTTCTACTTTCAAATCATACCGAAAATATGACAGATATGACGTCGACGCAGAACGGGACTAAAGAGGAGCTGGAAGAAACTGGGATGGCACAAGACTTATTAAACAGTAATGAAAACAATTTCAATAACATTAATGCGTTATTGCGAACCATGAAGACTAATATATTCACGCAATTCTAGTCCATTCGTCCATTCGTCCATTCGTCCATTCGTCCATTCGTCCATTCGTCCATTCGTCCATTCGTCCATTCGTCCATTCGTCCATTCGTCCATTCGTCCATTCGTCCATTCGTCCATTCGTCCATTCGTCCATTCGTCCATTCGTCCATTCGTCCATTCGTCCATTCGTCCATTCGTCCATTCGTCCATTCGTCCATTCGTCCATTCGTCCATTCGTCCATTCGTCCATTCGTCCATTCGTCCATTCGTCCATTCGTCCATTCGTCCATTCGTCCATTCGTCCATTCGTCCATTCGTCCATTCGTCCATTCGTCCATTCGTCCATTCGTCCATTCGTCCATTCGTCCATTCGTCCATTCGTCCATTCGTCCATTCGTCCATTCGTCCATTCGTCCATTCGTCCATTCGTCCATTCGTCCATTCGTCCATTCGTCCATTCGTCCATTCGTCCATTCGTCCATTCGTCCATTTAAGACTTTCTGAGGGCTTTATTGGCTTTTACTTTCCAAGTTCTTTTTTAGTGCATTAATTGATACATTTATTTATCATAGGCAAAACATTCATGATAGCCCTGCTAACGGCAACGTGCATATCAGTGCTAGTAAATATTTTACTCATAATATACATATGCCTGAAAATTCATAGGAATCGCTATAGAGGTAAGTTTTTTATATACGAATCGAATATGTAACAAACGATTGATCAGGCATAACCAGACGCGCCAACCAGTCTACGCCAGACATGCAACATCGGATTTAGGGGATCGGAGCAGGCCACGGAGGCTGCAGTCCCCCTTTCAGTTTTGGATGCATTTTCGTTTTACCCTATTTTGTCTTCAATAACACAAGATAACCCCTCAATATCCCTATGTCCCCTCAATATCCTCGCTACGACGAGAAAAACAGCTTCTGATGTTCTAGCGAGGACGGTAACTGTGCGCGCACGGAAAGCCGTTTTGGAAACGTGCTTGCATCATGGTCCGCTTTCGTCCTCTCCGATCTCGTCGTGGACCTTAAGGTTACCGTTACTGCACATGACTGTTCTGCACTTCATTTTGCACGATGTTATATATACAATAGCATTTGACGAATTTTTTTTTTAAGTTTCAGAAAATGGAAAAGAAACAGTAAGGTATACAGTTAATGTTTGATGTAGATAAACACATCGCGAGCATGGCCTTTTTCCCTATTCTTTTTCCCTATGCTTATAATTGATATTTTTCAGGTTTGGTCCTCCTAACGTAAAACAGAGTGCTGACACAGAGGTATCGAGATAAAAATCTTGAATCTTCATTTCGTACAAATATTGTTATCAAACTCCTTTTAAAAAAAAACTTTAGTTTTAAAGTATCTAAGTTAACAATGTGATTTATTTTGAAGGGTTCAAGTCAAACGACGTCCAACAGGAGCATCAATAATGGCAGTGCTGAAGGTATAGCCTTGAAGCCTGTCAATGCTATCTACGAACGTATTCCGGATTCGAACGAGTCACCTTCACCAAAGGAAACCCATCCTTATGCCACTCCCTTAGAGGGCAAGTCTGATCAAAGTCCTGAGGCTCGGCATTCAAAAGAGCCTAGGGAAAGCCCACAGGTTTCTCGCCTTCAGCACCATTATCAAGACCTAGACGATTTTACACTGGAACTCAATCAACAGGAGTACCATTCGCTACATAGGTCTGAGGCAGCTTTTAATCCCCACCCCAAGCATGGACCTGTCTGTACACCCTGGAAATACGAAACGTTGACTTTGGCCAAAAAAGATAAACCATCTGAATACCAGAAACTGCACGTATATTCCAATGTAAAAGAAGTTAAGACAGAGGGTGATAAGCAGTTGCAAAAGTCTACATTTAAGTAAAAACAGTCACCGACGGAAGTAAATAATCCTTTAAGCATGTAGTTAGCAAACATAAAACTCGGGACAAAAACAACAGTTATTCCATTTCCAAAATTAATTACTGTTTGTAGTTGAGAAGAAATATATACTCGATAGTACTCCCTCCTTTGCTGCTCACAATCATTGTTTAACTAATTCTAGGATGGACCGGAGATATCGATAACATACCATGTACTCAATTTGATAGGGAAACATGCAGTTATATTAGTCAATTAAATAATTTATAAAATAACAGTTTGCATACTTTGTATTGAAAAGTATCGTGAGCTCGTCCCCATAGCTTTTACTTCGAAATACGCTGATTTAGTATACTGCCGCGCCGCGTGAGGAACTGCGAAAAAAGGTAACGGCCTAGTCTTTGTTTCACATGGCCTTCATCCAGCCCGACTAAAAAATAACAATAAAAAAAAACGGACTGCAAGCTAAAATGTAATGACAGCATCAGTTGTTAGCCTCCAACGCAGACGCTTTTAGGGTCGGCAAGCAACGCTTCTTCTTCTTCTTCTTCTTCTTCTTCTTCTTCTTCTTCTTCTTCTTCTTCTTCTTCTTCTTCTTCTTCTTCTTCTTCTTCTTCTTTATTCTTCTTCTTCTCATTAAGTGTTTATGGCAGTTTGTCTGGGCCACAAGTTTGTCACCTGTCACATCAAATATCTAAAAGTGAATTTATTATATTTCATTATAAAATAACTTTGGTATTACGCGCGCTCTGATTGGTCAAAAAGCCATGTTTTATGAGAGTATAATACATACTCGCGTCATTTTTTTCTCTCTCTCTCTGCTTCTTAAAAGCATTTGAGCGCTAGTTATTTTATAAAAGCAATAAAAAAAAAAAAAACAGTTTTCCGTGTATTATACTCTGATAAAGACACTTGGGATGTGGAGAGAACACTTGAGAAGCTGGAAACCACTCCGCTACGCATCGTGGTTTCCTACGATTCTCTCGTGTTCTCTCCACATCCCGCGTGTCTTTATCAGAGTATAATACACGGAAAACTGTTTTTTATTCCTTAAGTCCTTCTTTAACGATTCTGGGATTGGTAATGCAGAAATATTCGTATGGTGCCCTTAAGATTTCATTCTAAATTAGAATCTCTTATAACACTTTCATTTTCACTAGCTTTGATTTTCGTACATTTTCTTTCCAAGATAAACGTTTGTTATGGTTGGTGACGCGTACGTCGTTATGAAATAGTTTCATCTCGTCATGTTCAAAACTAATCAAGTTTCCGGAAACGACTGTCAACGTTGACTAGGGAAAAACCCATGTTTTTTATCAGGGGAAATGTTCTTTCTAAGATTTCAATAATCCTAGTTTCATCTATATATAGTAAGATTTTTGATACTTTTTGGTAATACTAAAACCCTGCTCAAAGAGCGCATATTTGATATTTTCAAGCATTGATATGATATTAGCCAGGTAGGTCTTTAATTCTCCTTGTCATAATATGCACATCGATCATCTCATTAGATTTGCCTTAAATTACATGTATAGATATGTGACAACTTAGAAAGAAAAAATATCTAAATAAATATAATATTTGTTCGCAGTAAATTTTGTTACCAATCAGTAATAACAAGGATCTGAATTTGATATTGCGTTGGTTAAAAAGCTTTGAAATTCATGAATTATTTAGTGTCTTTCTGTGTACGCATGATTTGATAATTTCGTCTCGAGAATGCATAGTAAGCATGACAATGCATTTTGTCTCAAGAATGCGTAACATCATTGTTTCAAGATTCAAGATTCTTTTTTATTTCGCACAAAAAGTTTGAACAAATCATCAACAAAATTAGTGATAAATGGTTAGCAAATTTAATACTGTAGCTTTGGAGTTAACAACTGCCATAGTATAGGTTATATCGATCTCGTATACAGTTAGGCATTTGGTGTATTTTGTCACGCTTCAAACCCGACGGAACACAGAAAAACATAATTTATATCTTAAGCTTGGTTTAGAAATAAATCATTTCGCAGAAGACACATAGTCAAATATTAACTTCATGCCTGCGTGCAAACAAATATTGGATGTAATTTATATCATTTAAAGCGTCTTTCAGTTATATTGTTTATTGTTTATTGTTTGCAAACAAATATTGGATGTAATTTATATCATTTAAAGCGTCTTTCAGTTATATTGTTTATTGTTTATTGTTTGCAAACAAATATTGGATGTAATTTATGTCATTTAAAGCGTCTTTCAGTTATATTGTTTATTGTTTATTGTTTGCAAACAAATATTGGATGTAATTTATATCATTTAAAGCGTCTTTCAGTTATATTGTTTATTGTTTATTGTTTGCAAACAAATATTGGATGTAATTTATGTCATTTAAAGCGTCTTTCAGTTATATTGTTTCCAGAACATAAATACATCGGATGGCGTATACAGTTAGGCATTTGGTGTATTTTGTCACGCTTCAAACCCGACGGACCACAGAAAAACATAATTTATATAAAACTTAAAAGCGTCTTTCAGTTATATTGTTTCCAGGACGTAAATACATCGGATGGCGTCGACAATTTCGTATTCTTTACTCGCATTGACAATTTGTATTTTCAGTGCTCTATTTGCATCTAATCTACTATCCGAAGGTAAGTAAGTTAAGCTTAACTATTGAGTTACTCAACTATTACATAGTCAAGGTTATTTCTGAGTAACCTTTAAAGTTAAAATTAATCATTTTTTTAAAAGTGTAAACGAAACTTTATTCAGGGAATGTAGATTGTTTTTTGATCATTTTTTTCGATTCCCTTACAGTCCTCTGTGAGATAGCAAGTCCTCCCGAACTGATTGGAAAACCCGGAGAAGATGTAATCTTTAAATTCGATACCAATCGTAAAAATCCCATTCTAGGTGCTAAGTTCGGTCTTTATGGAAACAAAAAGTACCCTATTCCAAAGTTTATAACTGTAATAAACTTTAAAGGAAAAATACAAGCAACATGCGGGGTTGATTTGCTTGGTTCAGCTGCAAGCTACAAGGGAAGAGTAATATTCACTGGTGATTTAGAGAAAGGACACGCTTGGTTTCGATTGTCAAATCTGTATCCTAACGACACAAATGTCTACATGTCTAGTATACGTGAAGATTCTGACGAAGACTATCGACCAACGAATACGGTCAGACTGATCGTTTTTACGACGCCATCGCCATCACGATGTAACGAAGCAAGTAAGTACCAAACTTAATAACAGAAGTAAAATAGTTCGATGACCGCTTTGATTTAATGAAAAAACCGTCCAACCGTCCAACCGTCCAACCGTCCAACCGTCCAACCGTCCAACCGTCCAACCGTCCAACCGTCCAACCGTCCAACCGTCCAACCGTCCAACCGTCCAACCGTCCAACCGTCCAACCGTCCAACCGTCCAACCGTCCAACCGTCCAACCGTCCAACCGTCCAACCGTCCAACCGTCCAACCGTCCAACCGTCCAACCGTCCAACCGTCCAACCGTCCAACCGTCCAACCGTCCAACCGTCCAACCGTCCAACCGTCCAACCGTCCAACCGTCCAACCGTCCAACCGTCCAACCGTCCAACCGTCCAACCGTCCAACCGTCCAACCGTCCAACCGTCCAACCGTCCAACCGTCCAACCGTCCAACCGTCCAACCGTCCAACCGTCCAACCGTCCAACCGTCCAACCGTCCAACCGTCCAACCGTCCAACCGTCCAACCGTCCAACCGTCCAACCGTCCAACCGTCCAACCGTCCAACCGTCCAACCGTCCAACCGTCCAACCGTCCAACCGTCCAACCGTCCAACCGTCCAACCGTCCAACCGTCCAACCGTCCAACCGTCCAACCGTCCAACCGTCCAACCGTCCAACCGTCCAACCGTCCAACCGTCCAACCGTCCAACCGTCCAACCGTCCAACCGTCCAACCGTCCAACCGTCCAACCGTCCAACCGTCCAACCGTCCAACCGTCCAACCGTCCAACCGTCCAACCGTCCAACCGTCCAACCGTCCAACCGTCCAACCGTCCAACCGTCCAACCGTCCAACCGTCCAACCGTCCAACCGTCCAACCGTCCAACCGTCCAACCGTCCAACCGTCCAACCGTCCAACCGTCCAACCGTCCAACCGTCCAACCGTCCAACCGTCCAACCGTCCAACCGTCCAACCGTCCAACCGTCCAACCGTCCAACCGTCCAACCGTCCAACCGTCCAACCGTCCAACCGTCCAACCGTCCAACCGTCCAACCGTCCAACCGTCCAACCGTCTAATTTGTTCTCTCCTCTAATTTGTTCTCTCCTCTACTTTGTTCTCACCTCTTTTTAGACTTTCTGAGGGCTTTATTTGCTTTTACTTTCCAAGTTCTTTTTCATTGCATTGATTGATACATTTATTTATCATAGGCAAAACAATCATGATATTCCTGCTAATCGTAACGTGCATATCAGTGCCAGTAAATATTCTACTTGTAATATACATATGCCTGAAAATTCATAAGAATTACTGTAGAGGTAAGTTTATTATGTACGAATCGAATATGTAACAAACGTTTGATCAGGCATAACCAGACGCGCCACCAGTCGACGGTAGATAAACACATCGCGCGCATGGCTTTTTACTCTATTCTTTTTGTTCTTATATGCTTAAAATTGATATTATCTAAATTTGGTCCTCCTAACGTTAAACAGATTATCATACTCCTTTAAGAAAAAAAAAACCTTTAGTTTTTAAACTATTTAAGTTAACAATGTGACTTATTTTGAGGTGTCAAACGTCAAACGACGTCCAACAGGAGCATCAATAATGGAAGTGACCAAGGCATAGCCTTGAAGCCTGTCAATGATAGTTACGAACGTATACCAGATACAATCGAGTCACCTTCACCATAGGAAACCCATCCTTATGCCATTCCCTTAGAGAGCAAGTCTGATCAAAGTTCTGAGGCTAGGCATTCAAAAGAGCCTAGGGATAGCCCACAGGTTTCTCGCCTTCAGCACCATTATCAAGACCTAGACGATTTTACACTGGAACTCAATCAACAGGAGTACCATTCGCTACACAGGTCTGAGGCAGCTTCTAATCCACACCCCAAGCATGGACGTGTCGGTACACCCTGGAAATACGAAACGTTGACTTTGGCCAAAAAAGATAAACCATCTGAATACCAGAAACTGCACGTATATTCTAATGTGAAAGACATTGAACAAAAGGAATTTGTAAAATACCTAGGCATATATATAGACCAACATCTGAGCTGGGAACAACAAATTAAGTTTGTACACAGCAAAATCTCAAAAAATGTAGGTATTATTAGCAGACTTAGGCATTATATGAGTCTCAAAACACTGGTAAATATTTATTATTCATTGATCTATCCTTACTTATCCTATGGTATCTTATCCTGGGGAAGTACATATAAAACCAAACTTATCAATGTCCAAAGGATTTGTTCTATGCAGAACAAGTGCATTAGGAATATTTTCTTCACTAATCGATATGAACATGCACTTCCTTTGTATAATGTCCTAAATTTATTAATATTTAACAACATATTTATTTTTAAATCAGCCACATTTGCATATCAGATTATTAATATTAAATCTAGGGTACCTGTAGTATTTTTGAAGATGCTCAAACCAGCAAGCGAACAACATTCTCACAACACTAGATATGCTGCTAAAGGGAATCTTGTCCGCCCAGCTGTTAGAACAAACTATGGCAAATTTACTTTTCAATTTTCAATATCCACAATATGGGAAAAAATACCTATTTATATAAAAAAGTCAAGTTCTTTAAATATTTTTAAAAACAATCTCAAAATGCACCTGCTCCAAAGTCAAGAATAATAGGCTAGATCACAAATTTCTTCTTGTTTTGTCCCTTTTGTTTCTATCTTTTCCTAAAACTATTGTAAATATTAAGAAGCTTAGCCTACCTTGGTTCTACACTAATTAACTTGTAAAAATTCAGTGGGTGGTTGTTGACCCGAAAGTTTTAACTCTTTTCAACAACCACACACACAACTTCTCTATCATTTTGTAATTATATCTATGTAAAAACTCTATATCTTATTAATAATTAAGCTCTTTTTTTTTTGTAAATTAATATTATCAAAGTGTGTGAATAAATAAAAGTCTAAAAAAAAAAAAAAAAAAAAAAGTCTAAGCCAGAGAGTGATATGGAGTCGCAGAAGTCTACATTTACCTAAAATTAGTCAAATATGGAAGTCAGTAATTCTGCAAGCTTTTGAAGCGATTTTTTAAAAATATAATACATTATGCTCCTAATCATGGCAAAAATCGAATTTCATTTCTTTCAAATTCGTAAATTAGGGAGGTTTGTAGTTTTGAAGAGATCCCTTTATAGAATTTACCTCCAAACCACTCTTAAAAACAATCACATATTCTTGAATCGAAGTTGTCAATGAAATATCATATACTCTTATTATCTTTGTAGCCAAGTTTGATAGAAATACTATATATAGGTCAATTAAATGATGTAATAATATTGAACGGTGCAGATTTATAGAGTCAAGTTACAACTGCAGTGGCATAAATATATCAAACATTTGCGTGTATTTACTGATCATGCAGTTGTTAACACATCGCATGAACGTCTTTAGGCTGCAATTCAAGTATTATGTCTACAGG
The DNA here is from genome assembly GCA_023349425.1 of Anthopleura sola. NCBI lineage: Eukaryota > Metazoa > Cnidaria > Anthozoa > Actiniaria > Actiniidae > Anthopleura > Anthopleura sola. The sequence goes on from JALHLI010000002.1 coordinate 1,081,837, forward strand.
ATTTCAAAATATATATAAAAAAATAGACATTTTTCTAAGGTGCTAATGGAAAAATGGTGAATGTTTTAGAGGTACACGATTAAAAGAAGTTCATAATTGTTTTTTTTCCTATGTTTATTCAACAATATCGATAACTGTTAATTAGGGAAAAACACCAACCATAGTTTGTTTAAAGAGCATTCAGTTTCGCTTTCATGTTATCAGAACAGTTGACCCGAAACAACCGTGACTTGGCCAAGTAGAAATCTGTCTTCTTAATATTCATATTCTTTAGTTTTTATAGCTCAGTATTTCCAGATTCATCTACATTTAACAAACAAGATCAATAAAGAAAGCTCCAAAGTGGGTCATAATTTGCGCATCATCCCTTAGAAAGTGTAGAATATTTTTATGCAAGTAAGCATCATTATGTCTTGGCTATAATTACATAGTGAGGTATTGCTGGCGTCTCATTACATTTGACAAGTCTTCTAGATTTTGACAGCTTCGGAACAAAAACATGCAATATTTCGAGGTAGTTTTAGCGATAAGGAAGAACATGAATTTGAATTGAGCTGTTGGTATGGTTGAACATATTAGAAAAGCATAAATCATTGAGTATGCCAATCTATTTTTGTCGGTGTCGATATATTTACTTATGGATGCATAACTGTATCGTCGATTGATGATTGACCCCAGTTTTTGTGGCACAGATTGTCACTTAACACCAGACTGGATTCAAATAGTGTTGGTACTATTCAACGCCGTAATACAGTGAAACCGTACAACTAATAGAATTCGAAGAGAAGTCCTTTTTCACACCTGACAGACATTGAAGCAGATGGCGTCGACTTGGTATTCTTTTCTCGTATTCACAATTTATGTTTCAAGTGCTTCCTTAAAAGGTGAGTACACTACAATAACTATACTAAAAAGAATATATTTATCCAATATATTTTTGGTATTCTTAATATATATTATTATTATTATATCCGACTACAAAACCCACATTATTTCCATAATATAAGTATCTGTGGCTTCAAATGGTTACCCTGTTTCTTTATGTTTGTTTTAGAACCCTCTATATATCGGTTTTGGTATCAATTAGTTTCGAGAATAGAACTTTGTTATCTATATTATAATACGTCTATAGCTAAACGGTCTTCCGTCTGAACCGAAAAATTCGAATTCTCTCAGGCTGTCCACTCCGTAGCCAACTAGAGTCCGTAAATCTCAAGAACGGGTGTTAATGTAGTGACTTATGGATACTCTGGATGAGAGGTTCGCTCTTTACAAGACTATAAATTAATGTTTGTCTTCAAAAGTCAGGCTTTGCCTGTTGTAGCCGCCATTTTCACAACTCGTTTGGTACGTAAGATCGTGACATGATGATGTAAGTGATATTTCACTAGTGTTGTTTATCCATTTTATGTGGTGTATGGGGCTCCGAGCTCTCTAGAATCCTCTTAGGAGAACCGTTTGATTGTAATTTAGATCGGTAAGCGAATATTGTTTATACACCGACATGATGAACGGAATTTGACACTTGTTTTGCAAAAACAAACCGGAGAAGTGGGACGCGTCTGGCTTATACAAGTTAAAAAAATTGCACTTTACATAACTGCACGTCTGTCTCAGAAGGTTTGTAAATTAGTATAGGTAATCGGATCGAGCCGAGAGAAATTAAGGAATAATTTCACTTGTGTTTTCAAAGTTTTGAAATTGCCCGAGTCACAAAGCTGTCAGTAATCCTGAACTATAAAATCAAATGTTTTTATGGTTCAAAATAATGTTATTCAGAGTTGAAACGCATTTCTTTCATTACACCTGTGCTCTCTTCAATCAAACTTTGGACAATAACACTTCAAGATTTTCTCCCGTACAAAAGAACATTGATCACTTAGACCAAACAAAAAAATATTTTGCAAGTTTCCCTTGGATTCCGCTAAATAAAATGCTACATCTTCAACAAAGAAGGTGCTTCAACCGAAATAACCGCAAACGTACAATACCAGTCATCATTCAAGTCAAAAGCCAAAAACACGTGCATAAGACTAGACTTCTAAGGACCAAGTTTTTAATCTGAATGTGAATCCAAAGAAAGAATACGTTTAAAGAGGCGTTTTGAATGATTAATTCCAGAATGAGATGAGTGTGTTGAGCTATTTCCAGCGATCCTACTTGAGTAGGAAGACCTGATGCATAGAATATGAGACTGTAACTGATCAAAAATGTATCCAGGAGAATTTCTTCAAAAAGGTCCCCGTTTTATATACCTTTTTGCCTGAAAAGATACCCCTCTCATATACCTTCGAAGAAAATATACCTCTTTTTATACAAAAAAAAAAAAATAATAAAATAAATTCCCACCCATTTTTCGAGTATTTGCGACCCTAGCGTTGCTAGGCAACTGTAATAAATGGAGAGAAAAAAATGGTGTGAAGTAAAAATTCAACAGAGCGGAATTAAGAGGAGGAGTTCACTCTAAGGGAAACCCCCAAAAGGGGTTGATTTGGGAAGGCGAGTAAAGGGGAAAACACTCTGAAGAAACCCAAAATGGGAAAAAATAATATCTACTGGTATTTATTATTAACATTTTCGTTTCGCTTTGTAGTTCTTGGTGAGATATCAAGTCCGGATGAAATTATTGGAAAAGTCGGACAAGACGTAACATTTAAATACAATACCACTCGTAACAATACCATTCTAGGCGCTAAGTTTGGTCTTTATGGAAATGAAAGTATTCCTATTCCAAAGTTTATAACTGTAATAAATGTTAATGGAGAAATACAAACAACATACGCTGATTTGCTTGGTTCAGCAGCAAGCTACAAGGGAAGAGTATCATTCACTGGTGATCTAAAAAAAGGCCACGCTTGGTTTCGATTGTCGAAATTGTCCTTTAACGACAAAAATCTGTACATGTGTAGTATACGTGAGGATTCTGACAATGACTATCGACCAACAATTCCGGTCAAACTGACCGTTTTTGACACAGGTATGTTTAAAAAATGTTATCACATATGAGAAATATTCCCTCAGTGTTTTCATTTGACGGAGCAAACTAAAAAACAAATCGCTCGGACGTGACGCGAGATCACGTCGTGCACAGCGACATGACCTTCTTGCGATAGATTTTTGTGTCTACGACATAATTTGTCTCCGCGAAATAAGATTAGTTTGAATTGGATGGCGGGCTGGCGGGCTTGTCATTACTATTCACGTTTTTTTGATAATAGTTTTAACATATTAACATTTATTGCAGAAAAAAAACCGCCACCGCACGTTAATGAAGCAAGTAAGTATTATGATAATGGTTCCAAAATAAAGTCGCGCGGCCGTGACGCAAGTCGATCTGAGGTCGCAGTGACATGACCTTTTTGTGATACATTTTTGTGTCCACGACAGAATTTGTCAACGCGAAACCAGGCTATTTAGGAATTGAGTTCTCCTGAAAGTTGGTGGGCTGCTGGGAGGATTTGGTGGTCATTACTATTTATATTTTTTTCCTATTTTTAACATATTAACATTTATTGCAGAAACCAAATCGCCACCATACGCTAGTGAAGCAAGTAAGTATCATAATAATAGTTAGAAAAAATAGGAATTATAATTATAATAAAAAAGTAGATGAATCAATGAATCTAAACCTTCTTACTGATATCTTACTTGATACTTCTAATGTATATGCATTATCGAAGTTGCTTGAGTTGCTAATCGAGCATTTATCAATAGTCATCATTTCCTGTCTCAGGGTTTACTGACTTCGAAGGAATTGCATTAAAGAACTGTAGGTCATATGGCATCGTGGGTAAAGAGAGTTGGTCAACTGTACATCTTGCAGTAAGTAGAGTGTACAATAGGAAAAAAAATGTTTTAAACTCGGCTAGAAAGTTTGGCTCTTTCTTGTAGTACAAGAATATGGTGCACGAATTGTACTGAATTGTTCATTTTTTGGTTACAAGCATGGAAATTGGCACAACGATATAAGAGCACATGCTAACTATTTTGTGATCTAGTGCCACGCCCAAAAATGAAAATTTCCAGTCTTATGGCAGTGGAATTAATGTGTCTTAGATTTCACCCAATGAGCACAAAATCACTCTGTTATTTGAAAGCCCTTTCCGTTTGCTATTCTTTAATGTCTCTTTTCGTTAGCGAGATATTCAATATAGAATTTACAAATTAACTTTCAATACAATACTTCCTGCAATAACAAGAAAGACCCAAAAGTTTGTGTTAACTATAATTGACTTTTGTTGTTCCTTGTTTTTTTTTTTTTTTTTTTTTTTTTTTTGTTATTGTATTTTTGTTGGTTTGAATTGATTTATCCAGGGGAGAATGTCTAGGGGAATCTATTTTGCTGTTCCATCCGATTGCTAGCTTGGCTAAAAAATAATTCGCGCGCTGATTGGTAGGTGGGTGTGACGCCATTTTGTAAAAGATTGAATGCTTTTTTCGGTGGCCTTTTCGATACATTTTGGCTAAAAATTATTTTTTATGGACAATTTTACTAAAATAAATGCTTCTTATCGAAAATATTTGGGTTCAGCAACAACACTTCAGTAATAATACCCCAAGATCAACTCGTCGTGATCTAGAAAACTGGTATCAAAACTAATTGAATACTTCAAAAAGTGCTCTGCTTTGTCTGGTTTTGGATATATTTATTTTGTTAGATATGCATCAATTTTTTTCATGTTTTTGCTCATCAGATATTTGTATATATATATATATATATATATATATATATATATATATATATATATATATATATATATATATATATATATATAATCATATGAGGAAGTAGCTGATCCCATTAAAGAGTGCTCAATACACATATGGTGTAGAGCAAAGTATAAATGTAATAACGAAGAGGCAAGATTTGCTGTTACTCCGAGTTTCGTGCTTACGCACTCGTCAGACAGTATTTAATATATTATATATATATATATATATATATATATATATATATATATATATATATATATATATATATATATATATATATATATATAATGTATTAAGTATAGTGTATATATATATAGTGTATATATGTATATATTTCGAGTTACGTATCACCAGGGCTTTCCGAAAAAAAATACCAGCGATGATATCCCATAATTTCTGACATACTTTTGATATGTATACATATTTTTTACTTTATTTCATTTTCCATTTCATTTTTTTCTTTGTTCTAGATTGCAAAAGCATACTGGAATATTTCTATCAACCACGATATCCAAAAAAAATATATCAGGTTATTATTTTTTTGAATATTGTTATTGTAACAAACAAACTACCCACTAACCAAACCACTAAGCAAAGAATCAAACAAATATATTGATCCATTACTCCACTAGCCAATGAATTTGTTCGTCAACCCACCCAAAAACTAAAGACTAAAGTATGATAATGGTAGTGGTGGTGGCTCCCCTTCTTTACTTTCCCATATCTATTTTTGATAAACAAAATCCATCCTTCCATCCAGCCACCCACCCATGCATCCATCGATCCATCCCCAAACATCCACCAACCCATCCACCCACCCATCCATTTATTATTTATTCAATCATTCAATCATTCAATCATTCAATCATTCAATCATTCATTCATTCATTCATTCATTCATTCATTCATTCATTCCTTCATTCCTTCATTCCTTCATTCCTTCATTCCTTCATTCCTTCATTCCTTCATTCCTTCATTCCTTCATTCCTTCATTCCTTCATTCCTTCATTCCTTCATTCCTTCATTCCTTCATTCCTTCATTCCTTCATTCCTTCATTCCTTCATTCCTTCATTCCTTCATTCCTTCATTCCTTCATTCCTTCATTCCTTCATTCCTTCATTCCTTCATTCCTTCATTCCTTCATTCCTTCATTCCTTCATTCCTTCATTCCTTCATTCCTTCATTCCTTCATTCCTTCATTCCTTCATTCCTTCATTCCTTCATTCCTTCATTCCTTCATTCCTTCATTCATTCATTTGTTCGTTCGTAAGTTCGTTCATTTGTTTGTTTGTTCATCTTCAAGGAAAAGGAACAAAACTGTTACAGCTGGATTTTACATCACTTTCTCAAGGGCAATCAATAAGACATTTGCATTTAGTTTCCTTCAAAGGGCGCAACGAAATAACCAGCTTAGGAAATACAAAATAACGTGTTTTGGTAGGTCAAGTTACAAAAAAATAATGATAGTTTGAACCATGAAAATGAAACCTGACTATGTATCTAGTCTCTTACTATGCCTATTTTTGTAGTAGTATTTGGCATCGGTTGGTACATATGTATTAAGGTAACTGCCTACTTTTGAACGCTCGATTTGAGTACTTTTTATAAGCTTAACTAAAATAACTTTTCGTACAAATTTTTTGTTCGACTTTATGAGATTTTTGAGAGCACTGAAAGGACGAAATGACAAAACAAGGTGGATCTTTGTCTTTTATTCAAAAATATCCATGTGGTATTGTAGAATGATTCATCAGCCGGTATTTGTGCATGATATAGCCTGCAAAGAACTATTAACTTATGAGTTTCAAAAACTCGCGCGTAGGCTTCCATTAATTGCTGATTTTCTCGAAAACGAACTCGGGATACCCCATTTTTATTTTAAATATTCGGGATCAGCATTAAATTTAACTTTTAAAAAAAGTTTAAATTTTTTCCCAAAAATAGCCATTATTCACCTTAACAGATTTTATTTCTGTTTTAGAGAAACTAGATGTGAAGCCAAAACCAGGTACGTGTATTACGAGATGTGTTATTTAAGATTCATGCTTAAACTTATTGGCAATTTTTTTTTACATTATGCCTAAAGGAAAGCCTAAAGGAGGTTAGGTGGTGCAGTATTGCAGTAATGTTCTATAAACTTCGGAAATTAACCCCTGAGTATATATTAGGTTAAGGGGGGGGGGGGGGGGGGGGGACTTACCTATTTACCAGCCACAGTTGCTATGGAAAGTATTTAAAAATGTCTAAAAGGTTTTTCTTATATTATAACTTCATAAGTAAGATTAATTTGTGAAACGGACCATTTCTCATTAAATATTGAAGATCGCGTGTTAAGCGAATTTTGAGTCAAATATACAAAAAACAACTGCATGCGCTTAGAGCAGTAGCGCGGAATGCTGATGCGTGTATAGAGACATGTGAATGATTGTCTAAGGTGTTAAAAAGGTCTACAGTATATCATTGCACTCTGACCGTTCGTCTCGCTTCGATGCAAAGGCACGGCTCCCTTTCAAGATGGCGCACGGAACTGTGAATAAGGTGACTGTTAGAACGGTAGAGACTTGTTTTACATAGCTCAAAATGTTCTTGCGAGAGAGGACTGGAATCTAACCCCAAACGTAACCCTAATGAAACCCTTAAACATAACTAACCCTAGAATTCATTCCAGTCCTTTCTCGATGAAGGGAAGTTTGGGCTATGGAAACAAGTGTTCACCTGTTAGAATTTTGAAAGACTCAGACAAATGATAACTTTATATATTTGAAGATCGGGATCAATGTCGAATCAGAAACTACGTCGTTATCAATTAAATACGCAAACTGTTTAGTTGCATGATTTATCGGCAAATATTTAAAAATCTGCGGCCACGCCACGTCGCTAGCCTAGATTGTTTGCCTGAGCAATGACGTCAACACCGCGTAGTGCTATTTGGTAGGGCTTAAATCATTAACAAGAAAGTGAAAATCAATAAAAAATTATTTTCATTTCATATTGAAGATAAGCCATCAAGTATTAGTCCATGGCTGGTAGTGTCCTTTGTTATTATTGGTTTGGTTTCGGTGCTACTTTCTGCTGTCTTTTGGAAGGTAAGTGAAAAGATTATTGAATTATTGAAATTCTATTAATAATAAAGGATAAGTCACCTTGTTCGTCACGCTACACCTCGATAAAGTACAACACAGGGACTTCAAAACCTACAACGACTATCTTCATACATTTGTATTTTCAGTTTTATCTGTCGAAGCATCCAACCATCCAAAGGTTAGAGAGGAGACTTCGAGAAATATTTGGTCGTTAATGCAAATGTGGTCTTTAATAAATGATCATCCGAATTCAAATGTATTATCTAAAGTCCGCATGTATGCAGATGATACCAGTATGACTTATGCTTCTGATGATCCTGATGCACTAACACAAATTATTTCTGATGATCTTGCCAATATTTTTCAATGGCTTAATGCAAACAAAGTTAGTCTAAATATTAGCAAGACAAAGTGTATATATGTTTCTTGGTACGCGTCAAAAGCTTAGTCTCACCAGCAAAGGGTACCCAGATATCTCTGTAAACGGACGTCAAATTGAAAGACAGCAGACCTATAAATACCTTGGTGTGCATATTGATGAATTCCCTACATGGGAATCTCATGTGCAAAATATATATCTCTAAGAAAGTAGCTAAGGCACTTGGGGTCTTAAGAAGATTACGACCATTTGTATCTATGGATATCTTGATTTCTGTGTATAATTCCTTAATATTACCCTACTTTGACTATTGTAGTTCAATCTGGGATTCTATTGGGAAGGATAGCATAGTGGTAAGTGAATTGACTGTAAGATGCGAAGGGTTTAGCGTTCGAGGCTCGGTAGGGTCAATTCGCAAGATTTCATTTGAGTTTTTTAAAGGTTAGAATAGTCAATTTCTTAAGTTTTAAGACTTCTAGTGTGTGTCTAAAATCTCAAATAAATGTGCATTGAATTTCAAGAAAACTCTCAAATGTGTGTGTATATGACTAGCTTGGCAAAAAAAAACCTGATGCAGGTCTTGAATTCAAAATTAAAAACCTGTTCCGGGTCTTCCGCCGAATTTAAGAACCTACATTAAACAATGGAAATAGGGTGTGGTTAGTTTTTAATTTAAGAGAATATAATAAGAAAACGACTGAAATGCAAAAAAAAAAAAAAAAAAAAACATCATGTGTTTAGATACGTGAGACTTGGAATACATTTTTATACATTGTTTGTATGTGTACATTCTTATTTGTTAAATTAAAAAAGCTATACGGACACACGGTGCGACATTGCTCGCAATATCGCAGGTAGTTGATTTAACCATGTCATACGCTGCAATTTGTTGCACGCAATGTCGCTGAAGTAGAAAAAGGATCCTACTTCATCAACATAGCGCGAAAATAAGTTCAAAAGTTCAAAATAAAATTAAGAAGTTAATCATATTAAACTTTTAACTAGAACTTTATTAAAGAACAATCCAAAGGAAGTTATTGCTATAGTGCATTGTTTATTAAAATGCGCAAAGAGGTAAAATGAAACGTTACCCTACGAGACTTTAAATCGATGCCTCCCCCTTGACCATCCCTGCATCCGCCCATGATTATGCCTACTGTAACTTTTTTTTAGCATACACTTATTTTGTGCTTTCGTCGACTACACTTATTGGGAGGTGTAAATGACGGAGCACAGGACAAAAGCTGTTGTATTACTTAAATATGCTCATTGAGTAATATATTTAAAAGAAGTATATTCAAAGACATCATATAACATCAATTGTAATATGCGATGGAGTTGCTTTGCCAAATGTCACAAAAGTTAACCTTTAAGCTAGTACAAATTTAATATTAACTAATATTTATCATTTACTACTATTTATGTTCGATTTGTTAAACAGATTACCACTTCAAGCTGGTTGTGTATCTACATTATTTTAAAATAAATATGGACTGTCATAGTTTGCTATTCCAGAAGAAACACTTCCATCATCATACTTGCTGCCTTTCGTACGCATCGTGTGTCCTACTTCTCTGTTAGTAATAAGTTTATCTCCATTGCTGTCAAGAAAAAAAAAGTCCATGTTAAAATTATTGTTCGAGAGCTACTCAGTCTCTAGAGTGATAAAGCATAGTATATTCTTGCCCATCCTTGTGAATATGCCAGGATTTGTAAATGGAATATACAGCTATTTCAAAAAACTTTGAATACTGATTACTGCATACTGCATACTGAATAGATAGATAGAGAGATATATGCTTTTTTTTAAAATGCATTCCAATATCGAAATGCATTTTAGTATTTAATAATAATAATAATAATAATAATAATAATAATAATAATAATAATAATAATAATAATAACAGGCTAAGGTTTTTAACAACGATTTGCTACGCAATTGTCGCCTTATCTCTGTTTAATTGTGGGAGACAATCTATCATTTTACACTGCCATAATAATAATAATAATAATAATAATAATAATAATAACCATTTCACAGGTTAAGCAAAACCACGCAATAGCATTATAACTAACACATCAGTAGCAATTTGAACTTACGCGATGAACACCCCGACTATGCTGATTTCAGGGACAACATCCGTAAAAACAGGCTCACTATTTTCTGGCCGCACAATGTAGTTCTTCAGAAAAGGACTTCGTATTTTGTCCATCAGAATATACTGTGATCTATCTTCCTTGTTTAGCATTGTTTTGATATCCTCACCAAAGAAATTATTCCCTGTTGAACAAAAATTCACAGTATGGTAGAATGTTACACACCGTTATTGAATCCCCCCCACCCTCCTTCCAAAACTACTTCATAAGCCATTCCGAAGTTGAGGAAAAATGTGGTCGAGGCGGAATTGTAGTACCCTTTTTTAGGGTACACATTTCCAAGATGATATCTATTTGTTCCCCTAAAACAGTCCCACAATGTACCATTCTTCAGTTCCTCAGCCTTGGAATGTCCCTGCTAGCAAACATTCTTTTTAACAGCTGTTATTGGAATTTAATTCACTAATTTACCAAACATTTGATTGCTGCGTATGGAATAGTTCTATTAAAATCAGGATTGCGCCCCAGTAGTCCTGCAATTATTTAGAAGTTTCACAGTATTGCTTACAAGAAACTTTACCCAATGCTATCACGAGCTATGCAGAAGTTCTGAGAGGCTTATCATGTTCTACATGTATAAGGATATTATCTTTAAATATTTGACTTCCGCCAAGAAAAGCTCACCTCCTCCTTCTCTCTGGGGTTTAAGAACAAATTTTTCTGGATCGTCAAATGCCATTTTGACAGTCTGGTCACCTTCTGGTCCCTAGATCGAAAAACATATAAAATATATAGTATAATATACATATATGATTAGCCATTCAAAAGAAAGCTGGGTTGAGTCAGCATTGTAGTGCATTGATGGACTGCTTTAGGTAATATATTTCCAAGATTGCGTCTATTCTGCGCCCTAAAACAGTCCCACAATGCACTACAATGCCAACTCAGCCCAATTTTTTCAACCTCGATTACAAACCAGGAATCTTGTACAGTGCATTGTAATAATTATCAAAAATGCTTACTCTCTTTATAAAGGCTAACAAGAATGCATGATCCCTATAATAAAGGACGTCTAACCTCGTCTAGAGAATAAAGACCAGTGAAAGTCCTTCTAAGTCGTTGTACAGCAGCCGCATCCGATATGTACCTGGTAATTAAAGTAGTCAATTAAAAAAAAAAAAGTAATACGACCCAAGTGGTGTCGAAAATTTAATGAAGCAACATCTTCGGTAACACTGACAAGGATCGGTTTGGAGGTTAACAAAGCTTCATTAACGTTATCAATTAGGTATAGGATTCTTGAATAGAAATTCGATATAAGGCTTAAATTCTTTGCCTGCAAAAATCTCGCTCTCCTTTTTGAATGCGGTATTGTCCTTAATTAAATAAATTGTATTCATACTTTTCCACGACTCCAGGTTTTGCCAAGACTTGCTGGATTTTTTTCGTCCCTACCAACTGACCTGCTGCAGTTGGACATTTGATAGCTAGAGATCTTTCTATAAGTAGCCTTGCAGACCACGCCTAACGAGTGGACAAAAAATTAAAACGAAATTATTTAAAAACCTTAATTAAATAAATTGTATTCATACTTTTCCACGACTCCAGGTTTTGCCAAGACTTGCTGGATTTTTTTCGTCCCTACCAACTGACCTGCTGCAGTTGGACATTTGATAGCTAGAGATCTTTCTATAAGTAGCCTTGCAGACCACGCCTAACGAGTGGACAAAAAATTAAAACGAAATTATTTATTGGAAAATTGTAGGCAAATTTAAGATTACAAAATATAATAATCGATCCAGGAATCTAGCAAACAGCCATACCAGCCGTATCATCCTATAACCCACAACTAAATCACACTAACCTAACAACCAGCTTTTTAGCTCCAACCTTTGTTTCACGGGTTAATGAACCTATTCTAGATTAAGAATTTGATACACTAAGACTTACATCTTCTGATTTGTATTCTCCTGGAACTATACCATATCTATGATATACTACAGCAACTTCTTGTTGTTCCCTGTTAAAAAAAATTGAAATATATATCTAGAATTAAGAGTACGAAATCTTAAGCAGATTTCCTCGTGTACTGATTTCAGGAAATATATAATTTTTGACAGTTAGATATAGACAGTGATATTTTTTATGCTAATTTTACTGTTTTCTATAGAACTAAACAGTGATAAAGTTTGCACGCTCTTAGTGGTTGTATTCTATTTGTTCAATATTCTGCACTAATCTAAGACGAATTTGAAGGGTGCATTATGCCTTTAAGGCATGCAAGGAGTCCCAGTACACCTGTTGCCAAGCCGTTAAGTTGCTTGCATGCGCGCGGTAGGTAATTTAAGGGATGTGACACATAGCAGTGAACGAAGAAGACAAATTTAACAGGATAAGAGTATTAATGAAAATATGAGAATTCTATTGCAGGAATACTGAAAACGATGCCAAGTTGGGTTCAAAATCGTGTTCAGGGGATGCAAATGCAACGTTGCAACTGCATTACTGCCTACAAAGTTGCACGCAAAAATGCATCGTTTGTTTGACATTAAGAATATAATTATCAATAAATATTGGCTAATGTAAAAAAAAAATAATAATAATAATAAAACATTGGTTGTCTTTGTAGTCAAATTCACCTCAAATGATTAAAGCATTTCAATACTTTCAAGTCTTTTTATAAACCGAGATATTTTCACTACTCGACTTTGTTCTCATATGTACTTACACGAAAAGCTTTTTGTCAACTAGTTTGGCAGTTTTGTGCACTTCTTCGTATGTTCTTCTGATTAGCTTAATCCTTGGAAGCCTATGAAAAATATAATCACACCATAAACAAATAATCATACAGACATTGTATGGTAAACGTATATGTCAATTGTATTGTTTACGATAACATCAATGTCGCTCATTTTCACCATTTGTTGACAAATGTTTTACGGTTCCTTCTTTACAGATATGACGTTCATGCTCACTATTTTAGAGATTATCAGATTGATTGTCTTGATGAATCGATCGACTGATCGAGAATGAAGAAAGGGAGATTTGGGAATATACTGTGGTACAAATGCGCAATTATTAACAATTAGAAGACGAACTCGAGATTTCTATCGGCTGATAGTTGACGAGGGGCTCCGACCCCGAGTCAACTATCAAAGCCGATAGAAATCGAGAGTGAGTCTTCTAATTGTTTTAGTAAAAATCTCAACTAAACTATACTATACTAAACTAAACTAAACTTCACAAAATCGCGAAGGAAAAGCCGCCATTTTTTTCAAAACAAGTCCGGCTTTCTCTACCCACTATAGTGAGTACGTTAGCCAATCAGAATGCAGGATTTGCAATAGTATAGTAGTAGAATTTTACTAATATCATTTAAGTTGACAGCACAAATACCCATGCCAGCAAATAAGTTCCATGGCGTGTGCCCGCAGGTACCGACACAAAGTTTGCGGTTACGTATGGCTGGACTTGCTAATTATCCAGGCCTCTTTGCGATTGCTGTCGACTCGCGATCGAATATCATTCGTGACTGTTCTTTTATAAGTATGATGGTGCCTAATGTTACGCTTATTATTTACAAACACTAAGAATATGGCTTTGTTGATGGTGATATCCATAAGTTAACGATGCTGGTGATGGTAGTGATAATAGTGGTGATAGTGAGTGTGGCAGTGAAGGTGGTAGTAATGATGGTGATGGTTGTAAGTCACATTGGTGACGTTATTGATGGTTTTGGTGGAGAGAGTGATGGTAACCCCGATCGATGATGGCGGGGAGTGGGACCCGAAACCTGATGACAAAAGATAGTATAAATATCACCAAGACTAATAACCTTTCGTGCAGGTAGTACTCTGTCAATGTTTGGTCGTACTTTGCTACGTCCTCGTGAAATGTTGGCATCAATATTATTGCACTTGAAAAAGAAAAATAACAACAATAATTTTAACAATAAGAAATATAATATTGGTGAATACATTGAAGAAGGAACTCTAATAACAGAGTCTCTAGCAGTCTCTAGTGTTTATGCTTATACCTTTCAGTCTTATATTTTTCCAAGAATGGTAAACAAAGCTGACAATTATTATTATTATTATTATTACCTTTTTATTATTATTATTATTTATTTATTTTAAATAATAATAATAATAATTTTTAATAATAATAAATTAATCTTTATTTCACATCCAACAATAATAATAATAATAATAATGAAAATTACAAAAAATGCTATAAAAAAATTGCTATGACTATTTACAAAGTTATATGTATTAAAAATCTAAAGTATTGAAAGTATTATTAAAATAAAGAAAAAAAACTGAGTTCAAATATTAAATTAAGGATATAGCAATGTAGGTACAAAATATCAATAAAATATGCACATACAAAGAAAAATTAAAAATCTAATTAAAATTAGCGATGGCATTCTCAATAGAAAAATCTGTGTTATAAATGTCATGAGTTCTTCTTTTTACTCTAGTGCCTCTGAGGCATAATAGAGCAGAGCGGAGAAGGGCAAATGAAACTTTGAAATAATTATAATTATTATTATTATTATTTCAAATCAAAAATAGAAAAAAAGTTGAACAAAGGTCAAGAAATCAACAAAGATTGCAAGAACATTTTCGCCAAACAAACAAACAAACAAACAAACAAACAAACAAACAAACAAACAAACAAACAAACAGACAAACAAACAAACAAACAAACAAACAAACAAACAAACAAACAAACAAACAAACAAACAAACAAACAAACAAACAAACAAACAAACAAACAAACAAACAAACAAACAAACAAACAGACAGACAGACAGACAAACAAACAAACAAACAAACAAACAAACAAATAACCAAACGAACAAAATAACATTTAGATGTGCTGATCATAAGCTGGTAGGAATATATGTGACATTGACACATCGGTGGTTGAAGGTTGTTTAACCGGATTTAAACAGAAAATATAGGGTAAAGATCTAATTTATATATGTGAAAACGATTATACAGGGGGAGATGGACCTTGCAGGAACTAACATTTATGTTTTGGGTGGTAATGGATTGTAACACATCGTTTCAGCTTCTGTGTCGAAAAAAAAAAAAATAGAATTACACGAAAACCTTGTTGGTTGATTGCCGATACATTTAATCATCATTACTTTTATTTTGGAGAAGAAAAAATAAAATAAAATTCAACTTCAAGAACTAAAATACTTTAAATTCATATTTAGCAAAGTTGTTTATTACCTTTTGGATCCGTATAAATCCCATGCCTGAGCCAGGATTTCACCTATCCCACTGACTGCTGCATTGTTCGGAATCTGTTGTTTATGCAAAAAAAAAAAAAAAAAAAAAAAAATCTGATTTGTATTTGTATGGAATTTCCATTTTTTCATTTGAACCACCCATCCACACAGCTAGAACATTTACATACTTACCTACCTAATAACTCAGTCACTCACCGATTAACTAAACCATTCATCCATCTATCCACCCATCCATCCATTAACCAAACCATCCAGATATAAATCCATCCACCCATCCATCCATCCAACCAACCATTCAGATATTCATCCACCCATCCATCCTATCATCCATCCTACCAACCAACCATCCAGATATTCATCCACCCATCAATCCACCCATCCATCCATTACCCATCAACGCACTAAAACACATTAAGAATATACTATTATGACGAAAAGAGTTTGCAACATGATTAAAAAAATACCTTTTGCGATATAACTGAAAAGTCTTGATTCAGCAGTCCAACAAAATAACTGAAATTAGTTAATGAAGTGAAAAGACAAAAATTAAAAAAAAAGAAAGAAAAAAAAAAAAAAAAAAAAAAGAAAAGAAAAGAAAAGAAAAGAAAAGAAAAGAAAAGAAAAGAAAAGAAAAGAAAAGAAAAGAAAAGAAAAGAAAAGAAAAGAAAATTTATCATAATCCTATTGACCGAATGGCAATATGGTCAACACTTCATTATCATAAATTCATATCTTAGTTGAACACTGCATTACTAGAATGACACCAACGAAGTTAGAAAGTTTGAGACAAAAATATTAAATTCTTGAGAAGGTATGCGAATTTTTTTAATGTGAAGAACACCACAACGAAGCTATCAAGGAAACAGATCACTGAACACTTACAAATATTTGTAATTTTGATTCCAAATAGCTTCACTTGAATTCTATTGATGGCAATGAAACTTTCCAAAAATACATATCTCTGCTTGCTCTTTCTAATACTGGTGCTTATTTTGTAAGATTATGTTTTTATTTCTGAAAGTCAATGGCGGCCATATTGGCATTCGGTCTATTCAATATTTGTAAACTATTAATAAATATTGCTTTTGCATTATTGACTTTGATTTTCTTTGGCTGCATATGGGTTGATGTTATTTATCATTACTTAATCTAATTTCCCTTAGTCACTCCTGATCATGTTCTGTATAGCGGCTGTATATAGCTGCTTTTTGTACGACTCCTTACAACTGCGGGTTGTAAATCGATGTCTAAGTAACATTAGTAAAATTCTACTACTATACTATTGCAAATCCTGCATTCTGATTGGCTAACGTACTCACTATCTATCAGCCGATAGATAGTGGGTAGAGAAAGCCGGACTTGTTTTGAAAAAATGGCGGCTTTTCCTTCGCGCTTTTGTGAAGTTTAGTTTAGTTTAGTATAGTATAGTTTTGTTGAGATTTTTACTAAAACAATTAGAAGACTCACTATCGATTTCTATCGGCTTTGATAGTTGACTCGGGGCCGGAGCCCCTCGTCAACTATCAGCCGATAGAAATCTCGAGTTCGTCTTCTAATTGTTAATTAGAACGACAATAGAAGACAATTCAATACATACAATATAGAACAATACACTACACTACACATATTGTATTCCACTTAAACATGGATTTATAACCTAACGGGGGGAGGCCTCTGTTGTCGGTAGTTTGCAGTCATTATTAGGAACAGACAATTTGTAATTCATGTCAGCTTACCGATGAAGTTTTGTCATTTGGCAACCCGTAGAACCAGCTCCGGCAGCCATAGTGTTAATCTCAACTTGCTTGACGCTCATGTTTTCATTGCACTCTTTGACACTGTTTACAGTAGCTTTGTTACTTTCCAACATGTAGTCAGCTCGAATTATGCCGACTTCTATCGGCTATAAAGTAAAATAGGAATTATTAGTTTTTACACTAGATGAACAATTGAATTCACTCATCCTAGATCCTTTGCTCATTCAAATGTGGGAAACACACATAGGAAATATAAAGCCAACGTAGTGAATACTACATTTGCTTATGGGTGAAATTATGGTGAGGCAAGTGTGGTATGTGTGGTTTATGTGTTTTCCATATTTGCATCACATTTGCATCACATTCGTCCAGTGTTAATCTTAAGTGCCTTTGCTTGCTAAGGGTTTACAAAGTGCAAAGTGTCGTAACGAAAACGTAACGTTATAACTTGGTAGCGTAGCTATAGCTGTGAATATGTATATATATATATATATTTTTTCCAGAAAGCCCTAGTGATAGGCAACCCGAAAAAAATTATCAGCGATGATATCCCATAATTCCTGATATACTTTTGATATACTTGTATATATACTTGAAACGGCTATAATTTTTGCAAAAAAGACTGTATGAAAAATGAGGTGTTGCCATGCCTTGAATATATGTGAACTTGATAGTAAATGACTTCTAAGGCAAATTTCTTGGTTTATTTTCAAACGTTTGAAAGTTGCCAATTGAACGTGTAGCGGCGAAATATTCCAAAATACTTTAATATTTTGACGACAGATTTTCGCTAACTTACATTAGCTAACGATGAAAGATGAAATGAAAGGATGCTATAGCCAATCTACTAAAACGTTTTAGAACTATTTTTAGAACCAGTTTTAGACCTATTTTAATTTTTCTTTTGTTTAAAATATTACAGATACAGCATGTTTTCTCGTTCTTACGTTTTGCATCGCATTTTTGGACACTTATATTATACACAATATTATATTTACGTGAGTTCGTGACAAAAACATGGTAATGGTATGTAAACATCTTAGATAATATATGTAGAGTGACAGCTATGAGTATGATTCATTAAAATATTACAGATACAGCAAGCACGTCTTCTCGTTCTTACGTTTTGCAACACGTTTTTGGACACTTGGATTTTGGAAAATTTGTGACTGAGTCCTGATGTGCCTGATTTGATTTGATATGATACAAAATATTATATTTACGTGGGTTCGTGACAAAAACATGGTAATGGTATGTAAACATCTTAGATAATATCTGTAGAGTGACAGGTATGAGTATGATTCATGCCTTGCGGCTATCAGTATATAACCAAATAGCCTTGGCGGCTTTTTATATTCGTAATCATTGACAAACTAACCTGTGCTATTCCCTCCTTTCTTGTTGTTTCATAGATATCATAGACTCGACCAATGAATTCATCAGCTTTGATAGTCCTAAGTAAAATCAAAAGAAGACATGAAATTAGTGCGCACGTTGAAACGAAATTTTTGAACCATGCAATGGTCGTGTAAAATAATATCCATGAAAAATGAACTTTAAAGGGCAAATTCACTACATGGCTTCATGGTATTACAAGGCTTTCGCTATTCTATTGATTTACATTGCAGTTACCTGTATGCGTAAAATATTCCTTTTCCGAAAAAGCGAAAGCCTACTTAGTTATAAACAGTTGACGTTATAATGTATTCATAAAAATACGATGCAACACGGCATATAATACCATAGATAGAATACCATATAATACTTACTTGTACAAATCAATTTTACTCAGAGGACTGAATGTTTGTAATGTAGATATTCTCAAACACTGCTCCTTATTTCCAACTGAACATTTCGTTTCAACTCTTTCAAACGCATCGAATTATATGACCACTTAAGTTGACTCTAATATATTCTACTTTGCTGTTTACTCGTGACCGTTTTTTTTTCGAACCGTGTTTACTCCAAAAATAACTTCAATAGTTCTCACTGATTTGTCACATTACCTTAACAGAATGACATGGTGTGAACGCATGTTCCGATACGATTATGTTATTTTCAATCGACCAAATGAATGTGAGTTTCAAGCACTGAATTCAATAGCTATGTTTTGGGCTGTCATGCAATCAAAAAAAAAAAAAAAAAATTATAATAATTGACCCCATTCTAATATGTCAAATAACATCTGCTAAGACCCGATTACAGTCTGTCTACCTATCCGCTTTATTTGTTCCGTCTGATCTAGAATGGTTAGCACTATAACTTTAACTTATTTCCTTTCTATGATTTAGAATGGCCGTAGTGTTAGTAATAATTCGGCTATACACTTATTATAGTTTTGAATCGAGGTAAAACATTAGCATAAGCATCGTGTTCTGCCATCATTTGTTTCTCGTGTTCTGGGCTTTTGTCTCTTATAGATACTTTACCGTACAAATCTTATTTTATTTACTTACCCTTGCAGTGAGTCTTTCAAGAATTCCGGGTCTTGGCTGACTTTATATACCAAAAGATTCAAATCTTCTTGCACTTGTTTTGCCTCATCGAAGAGCTTCTTAGGAAAAGGAGTTGGAAATAGCATAAAAGGAACGTGATCTGATTTTCCTGGCGTCTTTTTTAACTGTAGCAAAGCACCGTTCATCAAGGCATAGTCTTTTGAATGTCTTACTAGGTAATTCAACCGTTCTATAGTGAGATTTTCGCTACCAAAATGAAGATTAAATTCCATCGCAAGGAGTCGTAGTGAATTTTTAAAAAGATGTTGATGAAACAGCTCTCAATCGAACGTTTACTGATATCGCAACTTCAACCCCAGGGCCTTCTCACGCGAAGACGCGAAGGTCACGTGAGACCCAGAAATCCTGGGTGTCACGCAAATATCGCTGAAATAACCGGAAGAAAAGTTAGCCAATCAAAATCTTTATTTGACCAGCCAACGCCAGGGTCTTCTCTTCTTCGCGTCTTCGCGTGAGAAGGCCCTGGGGACGAGGTTGCTGATATCGTATCACTCAACCGTCACGGCGTGTTATGATGATATGAGTCATTGATGTCACAGGTACTTATAATAATGAAATTCAAGCATTTCAAATTTGCATAGACCAGAGTTCATACTTAAAAATATTATGTGAACAGGATATTGTTACATGCTAGAGTTACAGAATGAAAGCTTTTTAAAGATTATTAAAATAATCTTTATTAAAATAATTTTTATTAAAATAATCTTTATTAAAATAATCTTTATTAAAAAAATCTTTATTAAAATAATCTTTATTAAAATAATCTTTATTATTAAAATAATCTTTATCTTCAAATGAAATATATTTCAAATAATTTCAGACAAATACGTACGCATTGTCAGACATATGCCAGATGACCCTGCTTGCAAATGCGCAATGATGCGCTTCAGCTTACAAAATAGCCGCCGAGTCTTATAGGAAATGTATGGGGAATATAGAGCTTCCTCTATTTACGAAGAATAGGGTTTTATTTACTCTGAGCTCCACATCGCGACAAACAACCCACCCTACAAGCTACTAAATAAGCGAAAAGTGATCATTGAATCATGCGACATATTGGTTCCCGGACTACTTGCCTTTCAAAGCTCTAGATTCCATACATCGTCTATGAATCTGGCCACACTTGACCCCAAAATCGTCTTTTTTGAAGTCGAAAAAATTTATAAGTAAAAGAGTTCCACCTCGATATCACCAAACGAGTGTTTAATAAATCCAAAACCGATCAAAATAGACAGCATGTCTGCAGAATGTTGGTTTCCAAGAAACTTTAAAAATTAGGTTAAATTTTCAGCAACTCGACGCGTTGTTAGCTCATATTTTTCAGTTAAAAATGACAAGAAACCACAGAGAACTGCTCCAAACAGCTTCAAAACCCCCTAAATATCGCCATTTTGTTTTTACAAGCTCCTATTGACTGCTGAAATACAGTAACGAAGCCCAAAGTAACGATTTACGTTTGAAACTTATTTCTTGTCCTTCATAATTGTCAAGTAACTATTTTTTGGCAAGAATTGTTTTACTAACACCATAGTTGAATATAAATATGTGCTTGGAAACCATGTAGTTATATTTTTCCTCTAAAAAATCACTTCATTTTCATTCATGCGTAACACCGCTGACAATGTCTAATATTTCTGGCAATGAAGATGTGGACATCTTTTGAAGCAGCTGATAGATTATCAATTCTTTCGTGACGTCATCACTTTGTTTGAGCTGGCTTTGAGTGAATATCAAAATAGCGATGTTTAGACCAGTTGGTAGATCTCAGCATCTCGGCATCTTTTCCAGAGTTTTTTCTTTATCTAACGTTCTGTGTGTATCGAGAGACGATGTTTCTGCTTCTATTCCCGGCCTGGAAGGAGTTGAAACAGTTTTGAACTGATTCATCTAGTTATATACGGATAAATTTGAGAGAAAGACAAGAGTGACACCTGTTCGATGGGCTTGTTGTTCAACAAATCAATCAATCAATCAATCAATCTTTATTTAAACACGGTAGAAATTTATCAGCTATATACAATATACATTAATAATAATATACATAATAATAATAATCTATAATAATGTTAATAATAAGAAATAAAAAGCTGCTTTCCATGAATGCCGTGCCTTATATTAAATCTTTAGTTAGATTTTTGAATTGTTGAAGGGTCTGTGCCTGCCTCATATGAACGGGGAGGCTGTTCCATGTTACTGCCCCACTATAACTGAAGCTCTTTTTGTAATATTCAGTCCTTGGAAGGGGGACATTTAGTTTTTCGAGTCCCTTAGATCGTACCCACACACATGGTTTGAAAACAGTGTACTTAGGTAGTCAGGGGCAAGACCCTGGCGATATTTGAATGTCATTATGGCACGTGCCCTTCTTTGTTGTAAATCAAGATTTACCCACCCGAGCTCGTCAAAAAGGAGGTTTGCATTGGCGTCAAATGCCGAATGGGTCAAGACACGTGCTGCCCTGTTTTGCAATTTTTGTAGTTTGTTATGTAAGGTAACACCACAGTTCCCCCAGACCACATTACAATAGTCAAAATGAGGCTGAACAAGTGCATTGTAAATATTGTGTAATGTCACCTGTGGGACAAGGTGCCTTACCTGTGTGATAGCCCCAATTCCAGACGCGATTTTTTTGGTAATTTTGTCAACATGATCACGCCAGGTTAAATTGCTATCAATGAGTACTCCTAGTGATTTAGCACAGGTCACCTCGTCAATAGGAGTACCATTGATTTCGGGCTTGGGATGATGGTCGAGATTTGATATTTTTTGTCTTGTCCCAATTAGCATAAATTCAGTTTTGGTCGCATTTAGTGTTAGTTTGTTTGCTATCAGCCAATCAGTGATGTTTGCCAAATCATAATTAAGATTTGATTCGATGTCAGCCGGATCGACACCCACATATGTCAAGTGAGTGTCATCGGCGTACAATCGTGGCTGGGATATAGATAAACAGTTTGGTAGATCATTGATGTATAATAGGAACAACAAAGGCCCTAAAATTGTCCCCTGAGAAATTCCACAGCGTAACAGTTGGGGTTTTGAAAGTGTTTCATTAATAGAGCATCTTTGCGAGCGCATATCTAAATACGACCTAAACCAATTTAAGCCAGTACCTTGAATACTATAGTTATCCAATTTCGATAGAAGGATTTCGTGGTCAAGGGTGTCAAAGGCTTTTTTAAGGTCTAAAAAAACGACAGCATTAATTTTGCCTGTGTCAACGTTATGCGCCCAAGTATCCGTGGCCTCAAAGAGGGCTGTTACTGTTGAATGAACGCAGGGTGCGAAAACCAGACTGGTACTTGCTAATTATATCGTGCTCTGTTAGGTAATCATACACCTGGTTATACACGAATTTTTCAAAAACCTTTGCGACAACTGAGACTACAGATATTGGGCGATGATTTAATTGAGTATTGTTAAGAAACAAAACACGTTAACCCTACTTTCATTGTTCACGATTTTGTTGGTTAATCATGGCTTTAAAAACGACTTTCTATTAGATTCTTCAACACCCTGACGATGATGATGATCATGATGATAATGATTGTGATGATTAAACATGATAATGAGAATTAAAAAACAAACACAACAACAACAGATAAAAGCGAAATAATGTTTCAGTTTCGAATGACTAAATAAAATCAAAATATACTTGTCGCAAATTCTTGTCGATAAAATGCTCTGGAATTACAGTTTGCTGCTGATGTTGAGCATGGTCATCACGATTAGGGGTAAGATTTGTTTTGTAGACAATTTTGAAAAAAAGACTTTGATCCTAAACATACCTTTTTCTTAAAATGTAGCCCGATATAAAAGATTTCACTTTAAGATGAAATTAATGTGATAGGTTGTAACTGAATTTGCCTGATAAAATATTTTTTAAGAAAGCATATCAAGCCATAGCTATGTTCTCAAATAATAAAATGACCTGAATCAGAAATGGTAGATAAAGAAATCACTACTAAAGCTTCATGAAATTTCAATGATTTTTTTCCCCGCAAAGTAAGAAGAGCCGAAGAAACCGGAAAAAAGGTCTCCATCACATGCCGAATTTTTAGAAAGATTTTTCTATATTATATTAATGTGTTAAATGTTTGCGTGTTCTTTGCGCTTGTACTTTGCACATAATTTAAGTGGACCTTTCACTGTTCTATAGTAAAAGATTCACACCACATAATTAGGACTCTAAATAACATGACTGTTTTAAATTGAAAGGCCAGTTGACATCTTATGTTAGTTCGTACTTTCTGGTACAGGGACTGTTCGATTTACTAAAGAGCCTCCCAAGACAGTGTACGCGTCTAAAGGAAACACAGTTCGACTAGTTTGGGAATACCATGTTGATGATAGAAACAAAGAATTCGATATAAATTCACCAAAATGGAACTTCTATACCAAACAAGGTGATGCTATGAACATAGCAAGCGAGGATATGTTCCAAAACTGGAAATGGGTAATACACAGAGGTACTTGTCCTCCTCGACTGTTAAATCCTACACGAGTATTCAAAGAATCGCTTGCTACCTTGGTCATTAAGAACGTCACCGCCGCTGATAGTGGGGAATATGGATGCAGGCTAGTGTTGCTGAGGACATCGTTGCCAATATACAGCAAAGTGATGCTTTCTGTTTCAGGTAATTGTAGTTTTCCTTATCGGATGGATGTATTGATGGATGGATAGATGGATGGATGGATAGATGGATGGATAGATGGATGGATAGATGGATGGATGGATGGATGGATGGATGGATGGATGGATGGATGGATGGATGGATGGATGGATGGATGGATGGATGGATGGATGGATGGATGGATGGATGGATGGATGGATGGATGGATGGATGGATGGATGGATGGATGGATGGATGGATGGATGGATGGATGGATGGATGGATGGATGGATGGATGGATGGATGGATGGATGGATGGATGGATGGATGGATGGATGGATGGATGGATGGATGGATGGATGGATGGATGGATGGATGGATGGATGGATGGATGGATGGATGGATGGATGGATGGATGGATGGATGGATGGATGGATGGATGGATGGATGGATGGATGGATGGATGGATGGATGGATGGATGGATGGATGGATGGATGGATGGATGGATGGATGGATGGATGGATGGATGGATGGATGGATGGATGGATGGATGGATGGATGGATGGATGGATGGATGGATGGATGGATGGATGGATGGATGGATGGATGGATGGATGGATGGATGGATGGATGGATGGATGGATGGATGGATGGATGGATGGATGGATGGATGGATGGATGGATGGATGGATGGATGGATGGATGGATGGATGGATGGATGGATGGATGGATGGATGGATGGATGGATGGATGGATGGATGGATGGATGGATGGATGGATGGATGGATGGATGGATGGATGGATGGATGGATGGATGGATGGATGGATGGATGGATGGATGGATGGATGGATGGATGGATGGATGGATGGATGGATGGATGGATGGATGGATGGATGGATGGATGGATGGATGGATGGATGGATGGATGGATGGATGGATGGATGGATGGATGGATGGATGGATGGATGGATGGATGGATGGATGGATGGATGGATGGATGGATGGATGGATGGATGGATGGATGGATGGATGGATGGATGGATGGATGGATGGATGGATGGATGGATGGATGGATGGATGGATGGATGGATGGATGGATGGATGGATGGATGGATGGATGGATGGATGGATGGATGGATGGATGGATGGATGGATGGATGGATGGATGGATGGATGGATGGATGGATGGATGGATGGATGGATGGATGGATGGATGGATGGATGGATGGATGGATGGATGGATGGATGGATGGATGGATGGATTCATGGTTGTAAGAATCATTTGATTTGTTGGATGCTGGATGAATGTATGCTTCTTTGCGGCTGGCTAGCTGAAAATATGGAAGCCCAACTTGTTAACTTGCTGATACTGAAATCTATTTTTTTTAACTTGTTTTTCGACCAGAACCTGTAGGCACAACAAATCGATATCTAACAAGTACACGTCAAACAACATTGCCGATTTTTAAAGGTATCTTCTAGTGCTTTTCTTCGCCGTGTTTTGGTATGCATTTCAATTGTCATTTTTATTTTGACTTCCCAATAATCAACCTCACAAAACGTAAAAAGCCAACCTTGTCACTATTAAAGGGTAAACAATTCAAAACCAAAGTTAGGCAACTTTTTAACAATATTTCATTTCAATTCTTTCGTAACAAACATCTTGAAAGAATTCTTCAGGAATTAAAAAGCAAATACTGAAACGTTTTTAAAAAGGTAAATAGTTTAGAAAACAAATTAGGTTAATCATGGTATATTTATGAGCATATTTAATTTTCTTAAATTACAGGAAATGTGACAAACATCTTGCAAAACAACACAGAATATAGACAGACTGCTTTACAATCTTCTAATGGTACATCCTATTGTGCATTTATTCGCATCCAGTAATGTTGGTTAAATATAGGCTTCACAGATATCAGCTGCTTGTTTGGGTGTGGTTTGGATAGCTGCTTAGCTGTCGTTAACGTTCTGGTCGGCAATGTTAAATTTAAGTTGGCTCAGTTTGTTTAGTATAGTAAACTTGTTGCTCTATTTGCTGTCTTATTTGCTGCTCTTGGCTCTATCTGTTGCTGCGCTACTTCTAATCATTATTTGTCTTTCTCTCCAGAAATTCCTATAATCAATAAATCTCTATCTGATAACATTGTCAAAGCTTGGAGCAAGAAATCTTTGGTCCTACAGTGTACCATTAACGAACCAGACAGGGCAAATATTACATGGTACAGCCCAAATGGCCATGATATCACTAATGCTAGCCGTCCAACTAAAGAAGGAAGTCAGCTATCAGTGATAATTTTACAAGACAGTGATTTTGGGATATATATCTGCCGTGCAGAAAACATCTTTGGTTTTGACGAGCATAAAGTTAACGTAACAAATTCGTGTAAGTACACATTAAGTGAATGAAATTTAATATATCTAAGATTAGACGTACTCAGTCATAATGGGCGTGTGAAAAAGCTAGTTTGGTTCTATTTAGGGGTTCTTATTTTCTTAAGAAGAAAAGGTACTTTTTGGGCTGGTAGAATTATTGGTCATGTCTACTGTTTGCATAAAATATGTATAAAATTATGATGGGAATTCTTAGCCTAACAAGTTCTTGACCACTAGGTTCTTATATGATGTCTTTTTTACTGTAATTAAAAGCTGGTTTTCTAACTTTGAAAAGGTATGTGTCCAAGCGTCAAGAAAAGACGGAAGGCGTCAGCTCTAATAGGGAGTAAGCATCCCAGTCACAAGAAGAGTAATTCGGGATTGAATTGTAAGCACACTGTCCATCCATCATGATCTTAAAACTTTGTAGAATCGATAGTATCGAATTAATTTTTAATTTGTTTCTACCGTTCATTTGGTGTTTGGCTCGTTTTCTTGCTCTGAACCTTTCAGCTGATTGAGTTTTCTGGTTACTTTATATGGTTTGGCCCACAAAGTTTAGATTTTATTTTATGGTTACATTTATCATATATTGGATGCAAAGGAAATCGTCTTACGCTTCCTTGCCTTTATCCCATGATTCTCCAGGAGAGGTTTGATTTCTTTCTTTCTTTCTTTTTCTTTTTAATGGTTATTTACCTAGACAAAAAGCTTTACATCGTGTGTCTGGGTGTTATTGGCGTTTCTTGGGTTGTGAACGTGTTTCTGATTTTAACATCTAGAACCATAACTAAACCACTGAAGGTACGTATTCAGTTGTCAGTTATAAAATTCAGAAAGCAGAGAAAGACGGTGAGAGAAAGGGAAGTAGAACTGCATTTCTATTTTTCGAACTGGCAAAATATAATAACCGTGCACCTAACAGGGGAGGGGGGGGGGGGGGGGGGGGGGGGGGGGAGGAATTAGAGGAATCAAATAGAAAAAAAATGCTAGCCCCCATGGTAAGGAATTGAATATTTCGATTCCCCCCCCCCCCCCCCCCACTTCCAAATATGAAAGATTTTTAGCCTCCCCCCCCCCCCCCCCGATCCAGAGAAAAACTAAAAAATATACCTTTTTGACTTTTTCATCTTATTCATGAACCCCCCCCCCCCCCTGGTTTAACATTCAAACAAATATGACTACCCCTTTTTATCTACTAATTTTTTAATGACCCCCCTAATTCCTCTCCCCCCCCCCCTCCTAAAAAATGAATGCTCCCTTACACTAAAAAAATCTGGAAATTTTTAATATTCCTTTGAAGTGTTGGAAATGTTTAAACCTCTATTGTGCTCATCCTCTCCCTCACATACTTTTTTACGCTTTCTCATTGATACATATTTCTCTTAATCATTTCTACTTCTTTATTCTTTCTTTCGTTCAGTTTTTATATATTTTGTATTTCCTTTGTACTGCTTCTATTTAGAAACGGTCTTAGCCACGTAACAGACAACAGAGGGAAGGTAATATAACACTGAGAAGTGATAGATCCGATTATCTTGAAGCCAATGGCACCATCTACCCATGGTCTATGTTATTCACTAAATAGAGATTCCAAGGAAAAGAGATTGTTAACAATGGTCGTAATAGAATCGCTAGCTTGGCTCTTCATAGGCTGACAATGAACAACTTGGTGCGAATGAGAATGATCTCGGCATCCAGATTTACATGCCGAATAGAACAGCTGAGTCTGAAAAATACTAAACTAAGACTGTAGATAACACAACAATCTGAAAAAAAGATCGAATGAAATTTACAACATAAATAATGCTAGTTCGGTATGAATTTGAAATATAGGCAAAAAATTTCGAATTAAGATTCAAAAAAAAAACTTCATGGCGTCAAGTCAATATTTATTTTCTGTTGGCGGCCGGGTTGAGGCGGAGGTCGGAAGATGATATGTAGAAGAGGGTCCCACAATGTTTAGACCACTAGAGGGGGATCACCTAAAATTGACATATATAAAGTGTACCTAACCCCCCCCCCCCCCAAAGAAAAAAAAACACATTGAAAATGAAACTTATTTTCAAACTTAATTAATATTCAGAACTATTGATTGATAAGTTTGAACCAAAGAAACAGGTGGCTCTTAGAACCCTTAACTTTAAGAGAGCCGTCTATTGAACAATACTTTACATTAATAGAGGCTAGAAGTGAATGAATAAGTTCACATTAATAATATTGGTTGACAAATAAAATTAAATATAAAACATTTCAATTGGTTGGTCTCCGTTGGTCAGTGTCATACTAGAAAAATCGATCGTAATTTCCACGTAAAATATGCTGAATAAAAACGTAAGCACATTTACCAAGGTTTACTCGAATAATGCGAAATAAAAGCAAATTGTTAGATAAATAAGTAAATAAATAAATATTTATTACTATTAATATTATTATTTTCATTATTATTATTATTATTATTATTATTATTATTATTATTATTATTATTATTATTATTATGAATGAATTCTTTGAGCTTTTTCCTAACAACTTTGTGTGCTTCTGGCCTGAGCTAAGTTGTGAGTAATTTCGTAGATGGTTTGTGCAGTCTTATTTCTCATTCCTTATCATCATCATCATCACCACCACCACTGATAAAAATATTTTCTTTAAAGCAAGCTGGAAATTGGCAAGGGCCAATTTAAAGGCAGCGGAAGATGTGGAAATTTTAGTTAAATCCTGCCAAGGAATGGAGAAAACCTTTTGGCAGCTTCTTTGACATGGTTTCGACGGGAATTCTTTAATAAAAAAAACATGGATAATAACCTAACCGATGAAGATAGATTTCTAGTCTCATCTTGACAACATATTCTTTGAAATAGAAAACCTTTATAAAATGCTTAAAAGCCTTAGACCCAAGTGACACTTCTCCTGGCATTGTAATTAATTGTAAGTCATTTTGTTTTGTTTTGGTTTTTCCCAGTTCATTAATAATTGGGCTCGAAAAAAATTATGGGATTGATTTTATTTTCGAAAAATGGTTCGTAAACTGATTGGCTTATCGTTTTTCTGAGATCACCTGGAAGGGGTTGTTATGTTTCATTTTAGGCTGGTGGGTATCCTGGGGGTAAATTGAAGGGTTTCTGTCATATTACGCACCATTACATTTGAAGAAGGCATGGATATAAAGGAGAAGTTAACCAAAAATCCTGCGGAATTTATAGCAAATATCTTGAAGGGAACTGATGTCAAAAGGATAGGGATGGCAGACTTTCCTTTCCCTTGGTACTAAATAAAAGAATGAGGACTTTTAAAGCTTACAACTACATTTCTTTTAGCACAATCAATATCATTGTGTTTTTGAACAGGTGCATATTTCAATATTGCATTTTCGTGTTAAAACATATTGATATTCACAAAAAAAAAAAAAAAAAAAAAAAACCGCTCAGCATATACAAAGTATATACAAATCAATCTTCTATCTTCATGAGGGACAGTATGATCGACGTGTACTACTCAAAGCTGCTAGCTAAAAATCCTCCAAATTATTTCATGGCGATTAACGCCCTAAAAATCTACAAGAAAAAAAAAACAGTTTGCTTCATGATGCTTTTTAGTAAACGACCATTTTCAGTTATTAATGGTCTCTAGACTTGTGGCACTGGCAACGACGTATGATCGGGAGGTTTTCAGTGCGAAACTGGAGAATTGCAAATCCCCATCTGCCAGACGTTTTCCGCAGCAAACAACGTTCTTCATCTGTTTTCGGAAATGCTGGCTTTGGAAAGTGTAGACGATGGGATTGATGGATGAGTTGAGGGCGTACAAGATTATGCTTATGATATACTGAACGTCGTAGTTGTGTGTATTGTTAACATGGTTTTCGAGATACATCGTCAGGTTTGGTAACATGCAGGCGGCATAAACTAGACTGACGCTTACTACCATCTTGGTTACCCTCTTCCTGGACTTCTCGAGGGCTTGCTGCGTTCCCTGCTGTTGTGAACGCTTGAACCAAAGAACATAAATGATTTTAGAGTAGAGGACAACCATTACTGCTACTGGAATTACACCCACAGCAATAAACCAAACCCCACTGTACGCACTTGCAAGCCATTGTTTATCTTTTGGCCATTTCTCGACGCACAGTTTGTCTTTCTTGTCATAAACTCTGATAAAGAACAGTGGTAGGTTTATGAACAAACCGGTAAACCAGCACAAGGCGCTTATGCGTTTGGCCTTCGACTTGGTAAGTCTGTACTTTGTGGACAAAGGGCGGACGATAGCAAAGTACCGTTCTAACGAGATGGCTACCAGAGATGCCGATGACGCAACCAGAGCAAGCCAGGCAAAGTTTGCTCCTGTTAACAGACTACACAACACTTTCCCAACAATACCATCAGGATGAGTAAAAAATTGGCTTAAGATGAAACGTGGAGCCATAAAGAGCCCAACCAGGATGTCCGCTACTGCAAGGTTGACGAGGAGGTAGTTTATTGGCGTCTTCATTGATTTATTGGACATAACGACCAGTATAACCAGGACGTTTCCAACGACGTCAATTATCACAAACATGGACAAAGTCACAGCTATGCCTATTTGAGCAGCCTTGTTGTCACCGTAGAGCTCAGCCATCGTTGGTCTTCAACTGCTGTCTCAAAGCTGAAGCTTGTAAGAAGTTAACTGGCTCTTTAAATATACTCGAGGAATATTTCGATAATTGTAGTATTTCGATTGCATGATTTTACTGCCAAAATACTTCATAACGCTCACAATTACAGGTTATTGTGAAAAGATGTGGGAGATGTAGCCTACTGAGCTTGCAATTTAAAAATCAATATAACGGAAACTATTGAAGTATCCGTGTGTCCGCGATTCTTTCATAACTTAAGATGTCTGTCTTCGTAAAAATAGCATTCGGATTGAAATCTCCCAGATCTCTTTAAACAAACATGAAAGTAAAGAAGAATGAGAAGAAAAAATAGAAACAAATTAAACTATAAATATCTAGGAAGCCTTGGCCTTTTCTTGGTTATTAAGCAGCGCATTCAAATCTATATTTTTCTACTGCGTCATTTTGTGTGTCAAGTTTGTTTGTCTTAAGTCTGAAACATCATAATCTAAATCAGCTCTGCTTTTATGAAAATAAACGTATAATTAAGAATATGTAGCTCTAATCGTTTTCCCTTAATTTTGGTTTTGACAGATTTTAGCTTAAGGATATGGGATATTAGTGCGTTTTAAGCCATTCGTGAGTTGCCTTGGAGATCGATATAGTCAATCTAATCTACCTAGCTTGGATGAGTTTCATATCTCGTATAAAGTGGGAATCGAAGGAGTTAATATTTTAGTACTAAATCATTAATTGACCAAAGTTTTTTATTTGGTACTTATTATTATTAAGTACTTAGTATTAATTATTTCAGATCGTAATCATAGCCTGATAAAGGAAAACTTAGGACATTAAACACATGACCTCTGTTCTAGTTATGTCCAAGTTGGGAATTCATTTTGATTACAAGAAAATACCAAAATCGAAACTAGGTTTTGAAACAGCGAGTCGCGATACAAAGGTTATCGCTGTAACAAATTGTGTTCCAAAATAAATAAAAAAAGCATATATCATCAATTTTTTTATTTTACTAAGAACTTCTTAGTAAATGGTATGGATATATACCATTTGAAAAACTACCTAAAGACCAGTTGAATTTAAAACAAATCTCTTGAAAGAAAAGATGTCATAGGGATGGGAATGGAAGATTTACCTTTGCCTTGGCTCTAAATATAAGAATGAGGCTTTAGATATATTCAAATCGGCACTCAGGAAACATTTATTATAGAAACACATAAAAACACGTAAATGTATTATATAATATAATATACACACATACGGCGATATGAAGAAATTGTGATCCTTTTGATATATGTGCAGGTGTATCGGGGTTGTGTCGGGGGTTGTGGGATGCCATCGCTGAAGTATTTTTTCCCCAGTTGCTTATCACTAGAGCTCTCTGAAGGGAATGTCTAGGAAGGGAATGTCTAGGATGGCGTCCCATGGTTTCTAATGTGCTTTTAGTGTGCTTGTGTATATGGCTGGAGGAATCATAATTCCTGCATATCGCTGTACAAGCCCATATAAACATAGAGAGAGAGAGAGAGAGAGAGAGAGAGAGAGAGAGAGAGAGAGAGAGAGAGAGAGAGAGAGAGAGAGCGCATTTCCAAAGGCTAAGTCCATCAGTATCCAGGTCATTGATCATAAGAATGTAGAGCCATGGGCCTAATTTGTTTCCCTGGGGAACACCAGCAGGGACAGGAGGCCAATTAGAGTAAACGCCAACCAGCTTGACTCTTTGTTGACGGTTCGTTAAGAAGTCGATAATTCAGGCCACTACCTTGTTCGCACATTCTGCACCCTCTAGCTCTCCTCTTCTCACTTAAACATCCTCGCAGCCATTATTTGGTTCCGACAAGTCACTTTAAATTAGTTTTATATATACTTTATATCATGATCAGTTTACATGAAAGAGGGCAATAGTAAATCAATATGATTAATAAATTTATAAACAGAAAAGAGATATCTCAGACGTTAGCCATATCGCTACAACATTTTTTAGTGTTTTATTTCGTCATTGTCAATTGCCATTGCCATTATTAATATGCCAGTTTATGCTGGACGAATAGTCGTGGTTAAGCTTGGGCCTTGTGGTGAAAGGCATGACAACCAACAGTGAACGGATTTTGTAGTGTAACCGGCGTTTCCCAAAGTAGATTTATGGTGGTGGATCACAATTGATACATTGATACAAAAAGAACAACAACAAACATACACAAAAACGCACAAAAAAAAAACTTCCTAGACATTTATGTACCTAACTAAAGTGCTAGGCTTTTGTGTACTAAGGAAAAGTGACCAATGAGATTGCTTTGTCAAGATAATTCCAGGAACTGCATGAATGCGTATGCTGAGTTGACCTAACTGATGTAACGTCACATACACAGTTTAACGTGGTAAATGTTTGTGTGTGTTACCGGTTTCACCGATTTAATTTAGTACCCTACAATAAATCAACACTTTCCATGCGATACCATCAGGATGAGTAAAAAAAAAAATGAAAAAGGGAGCTATGAAAATCTCAACCAAGATGTCCGCTGCTGCAAGGTTGACAAGGAGTTTGGTGGGCGTCTTCATGGATTAATTGGTCAGAGGGATCAGTATAAACAGGACTTTTCCGATGAGGTAATTGTCACAAAGATTGACAAAACTACAGCAATGGAAATCTTGGGCTTGTTGTCACCGTAGAGCTCAGCAATCGTTGTTTTTTTCCCCGTATCTGTCAAAAAGCTAATGCATGCAAATCCAAATGATGGCCAGCCGGTAAGCTCTCAAAATTATATTAATAATTCATGACCAAATTGGTTCATAAAGCCGACATTTACTTATAAAGGTGTATCATGATTAGATGCGGGAGACATAGCCTGCTGGGGCTGCCGCCCCTGCCAAACAGCCTCTTGCTTCTATTAAATTACCATGTAAGCAGACAGAGAAGGAATACGAATATATTTAACACAAGTATTTAATTTCTACCACCTAAGAACTTGAGTTTACGTCTAAAAACATCTAAAACATAGGCAGCAAAATCTATGCCAAAGCTATGGCCATTATGAAGGGGAGGCTAAGCCCACAAAGAATTTTTTCTGCATTTAATAGTTGCTCTATAAAAAAAAATAAAAAAAAACCAGATCGGGCGACTGTATTGGCATCGGGTAAATCCAAAGAGATCCATGCTATGATCCCTTGAGAGCCAAATGATCCTAAATCAGGTTTACTAAATAACAAACAGCGTGGTTTTTAATCATGATTGAAAAAGGGCGCTGATTATGATTGGGATAGACTATTCCGGCCTAAATTCAATGGAGAGCACACTATTTAAACAGTTGGATTTTATGTGGGTTGGTGAATTTGGTTATAGGGCGGTGGGAATCTTGGAAAGTATAATTTGAGGAAATGGAACTGGTAGTTTGGGGACGCAATGAAGGGTTAATATTAAGCGCCATCACATTTTAGGCAGACATGGATATAAAGGAATATCTATGGAAATTAAAACTGTTGTTTGGAATGTCCGAGGACGAAGATAGCAAACTTTCCTTTGCCTTAGCCCGAAAAATTCGGACGAGGACTTTGAAATATGAGTTGAAACTGTCTGCTAACGTTACCACAATTTTTGTTTTTGATGTTCCCACAAGACAGAGAGGAAGCGTTCTTTATTTTCTTGGTTATTTCTGGGCTCACATATTTATCACTCTCTATAGCTCTCTCACTAGCCTCCCATCCCTACTAGGTTGCAGCAAGTCACACCAAATTAGTACATATCAGTTCTTTATGATAAATACAACACAGGTAGTTATATGTATATATGTATATGCGTATCCCTCTTTTTGTTTACATTTCAACCAAAGATGACCTTGATTAGTAATATGATACATATTTTTGGTTAAACAGGGGTCCATTTAAAGCTAGTAAACAGGGTCCAAGGCTTAAAACACCACAAGAAGTTTAGTTTGTTTCATGTTTTTTTTTTTCATGGCAAACGACCACTTTCAATCCACAGATTGTCTTTCTTGTCATAAACTCCGATAACAAACAGTGGTAGGTTTATCACCAAACCTGTAATCCAGCACAAGGCACCTGTGCGTTTGACCTTCGACTTGGTAAGTCTGTAAGTTGTTGACAAAGGGCGAACGATCGCAAAGTATCGTTCCAGCGAGATTGCAACCAGAGATACTGATGATGCAACCAAAGCAAGCCAGGCAAAGTTTGCTCATGTCAACAGACTACACAGCACTCTTCCAGCGATACCAATAGGGTGAGTAAAAAATTGGCTTAAGATGAAACGTGGAGCCATAAAGAGCCCAACCAGGACGACGAGGAGGTAGTTCACTGGCGTCTTCATGGATCTATCTCTCAGAATGATCAGAATAACCAGGATATTTCCGATGAGGTCAGACATCACAAGAGCAGACAAAGCCACAGCTATGCCAATCTGAGCAGTCTTGTTGTCACCGTAGAGCTCAGCCATTGAGTTGGTCTTATACATCTGTCACAAAGCTGAATCTTGTAAGAAGTATATTCGAGGAATATTTCGATTATTATGGTATTTGGATTGCATGATTCTACCCGGCCAAAATACTTTATAATGCTGACAATTACAGGTTATTGTGAATAGATGAGAGAGATATAACCTACTGAGCTTGCAATTTAAACATCAATATAACGGAAACTATTGAAGTATCCGTGTGTCCGCGATTCATTCGAGACTTACGGCGTCTGTTTTTTTTTGTTGTTTTTTTTGTAAAATTTACCTTCTTGTTGAAATCTCCCAGATCTCTTTTAATAATAGACAAGGAAAGAAAGCAGAATTAGAAGAAAAAATAGAAACAAGCAGCGCATTCAGATTTGTTTACTCCGGCAGTCCGTGTGTCAAGTCATTTGTTTATCTTATGTTTGAAACATCATAATCTAAATCAGGTCTGCTTTTATGAAAATAAACGTATAACTTAAAATATCTAGCTATAATCGTTTCCCCATTATTTTGATTTTAACAATTTTTGGCTTAAGGATATGGGATATTAGTGCGTTGGAACCATTTGTGCGTTGCCTTGGGGATCGAAATAATCAATCTAATCTACCTTGGATGAGTTTCATACTTCGTATATATATATATATATATATATATATATATATATATATATATATATATATATATATATATATATATATATATATATATATATATATATATATATATAAAGCAAGGATCGTGGAAGTTAATATTTTGATAAAATAAATAATAAATTGACAAAAAGTTTGTTTTTGGCACTATGCATGTCTTTTCTGACAATTTTGTGGCCGGGATTAGATGTAGTACTGGTAAAAATTTTACAAACTTGCAAACACTGATATCAAGAAAGATAATTGTTTGTGAAATAAAGAGGGCAACTGCAACTCTTTGATCTTTTAAGCTCTATATTATTGAAAGAGTAGCAATTTTCATTTATATGAAAAGCTAGCACACCTTTATTATATGTGGACTCTTAGCATGGTGCAAGTGGTAATTCAAATGAGTTGAGTGAAATTTGGTTTCAAGGCATGCGAGCCATTAATTATTTCTGTTTGTAAACACGGTTTGATAAAGCTAAGAAAACTTAGGACATCTTTCTTTTTTTTTTAAACACGTGATCTCAGTCTAGTCATGTTCAAATTAGAAATTCATTTTAATAAATGAATTTTGTTTTAATATCAAAAAGAAATATCATCAAAGTTTAATTTTTCCTTGAACTTCTCCTTTTTTAATAACTGTGTTTTCTATGAATTCCAAGTTGAAAAATGTATATTACAATCAGCACAAAAATTTCCACGAAAGGACATGAACGTGAAGGAGCCTTATATAGATATTGCATTTCAATTTTCTACCGGCTTTCTTTCTTTCTTTCTTTCTTTTTTTCTTTCTTTCTGAGATGGTGAGTAAAATATGCAAAAATTATTCTAATTTTTATACACCTTTCCCGAATTCGTTTGGACAATTTCAATTCTCTTTGTTAACTTATTTCTCAAGCGTAAACTTTGTTTTGACACATTACCGGATATTTTACTTGTGCGGTATCTTCGGGGGCGCTTTCCCTTTCTTCAGAAAAAAACAAAGAAATGTATGGGATCAAGATCCCTTGATGAGAATATGATGTTACACGGGAAATATCGATTACTGTAAGTTAACCGGAACCAACGGATGCTCAAAGTCGCGTATTTATAATCAAATTAAAGGTATTTCCCTTTAGCTACCTATAGTAAAGTTATGGAAACGAGAAAAAAAAATCATACGCTTTTCGAGAATAACCATACAATCATTAAGTCTTAAGATAATAATAGTAATAATAATAATAATAATAATAATAATAATAATAATAATAATAATATTAGTGATAACAATTTACTGACTTGTTTCGTGCAAACTTCATGAGGTAATCTTCATAGTGTCTTCTTGCACTTTTGCACTAATTGTGGACACTTTTCACTCATGACGCATAATGTGGGACAGTGCATTTCTTCAAATATAACTCCACTTGGGAGATAAAATAGTTGATGTGGGATAGGAAATACGTTTAATTAATAAACTGTGTTTTGTTGTTAGTTTGACATCTTTATATATTTATACCCCGCAAGTATGAATTGGGGCATCACATTGAACGATCTTGCCTTATAATTGTTTCCTGGACCTGCACGACTTTCAGTCTTCCTCAGAGGGATGAAAATGGCATAAAAAATGGCATAACTTAATAAACACTATCACATTTACATGTTACATGTTATAGTTACTCTATTTCATCACTACTGAACTAAAGAATACTAAAATAGTACTTAAAAAGAAGAAGAAGAAGAAGAGGGAGAGAGAAGTCGCACGCGCTTAATACATCAGACAAACATATAATTGTTTTGGTTTGAAAACGTTTGTTATGTGATTCCTAAATACTTCCAATGAAGAAGATTTTCCCCTCCCATCCCCTCCTCTCCCACTAACTTCCTCATCCTTCACGCCAGGCCGCAATTAATATCGAGGTTAGAAAAATTAGCTATTTTTAATAAGTCTTCTATGTTCATTAAGTCATCATTTTTAACGCTTGGGAGGGAAGCGGGTCTCGCTTTAATAACTAAGACTAAAATCTTCCCTAAGCAAATTCCCTTCAGCACATTATTATTATTATCCTTCGGGGAGTAAGACTCGAAAATGGCTATTATTAAGTTTCCATGAAATTTTAATCTTATGTTCAGGTTGTTTCTTTTTTGCGGCATTTAAATTTGCTAATAAATACAAGAGTTCAACTCCCTTAAGCTCACTGTTTACTTTGCTACTTGTTGCCAGGATACCAGACCGCAGTAAGAAAAGTAAATACTCTTTGTAAGAGCCAATCAGAAAGCACGAGTTCTTAGGTTCCTGCACTGCGAAGAAACAGGTGTTATGTGTGCTTGGTTGGTTACTTGAATATAAACTTCAAAAAATCCCTAAACCAAATTTATATCTCTACTGATATACTATCGATATTTCCATTGGAAATTTAGATTAAGTTCAAACTTCGAAGTCCACACAAGCCGAAGCCAATAACATAAAAGTAGACCGCCTTATCATCCATTGTTTTCAAAGCGTTCGGCTCATGTCATATATTATTTAAAAGTATAACCTTCGAGGAGGTCTTTGTTAACGATAATGTTTACTAACAGTGGGAGCCCGTATCCCTAGTCACTCTAACTTTACCCTGTGCCGTAGAAATCTGATGGTCGAGGTATTAATTTAAATCACCGAAATTTGCCGTAACAATCTTAGAACTCGCTTTCCTTGGTTTTGATTATCATCATTATTATCTGTAAATATTATTACTACAGTTCGATATATAAATTTTAATCATTCCAGTGCTGAGAGCACAGTGTTCTCCTTTCCGGATAAACTTTCGCCCAACTTTAAGTATTTTCCCATTTTATTAGCCACTTGTTGTTTATAAATCCAAGGATACAAGACCGCGCTAAGAGATAGTAAATACTATTATCTGTAATAGCTAATCAGAAAGCTCGATTTTTTAGGATACAGGACTGGGAAGAAATAGGTATTATGTGCGATCCTTAGAATAACCAGGAAATCATGTATGTGATGTTTAATATAATTTCTCCAGAAAGCATTTCAAGACTAATTTACAAAATGAAGACAACATTGTCGCATTATTTATTATTCTATGTTATGATTTGCTTGTCTGTTTGGTTAGATACTGGAATATCAATCTCACAAATTCCCAATCTATATCTCTACTGATATACTAACGATATTTATTGTGGCGATTTAGATTAAGGTCAAACTTCGAACTTCACGTAAGTCGAACCAAGAGAGCATAAATAAGAGAGGGAAGCTTAATGATACAGCGCGCGCAATGTGAATTCGCGGTTGGGCTATTTTTAGCATCCGGCCAAAGTCCTTTGTTT
Organism: Anthopleura sola; assembly: GCA_023349425.1. NCBI lineage: Eukaryota > Metazoa > Cnidaria > Anthozoa > Actiniaria > Actiniidae > Anthopleura > Anthopleura sola. The sequence continues at coordinate 1,121,637 of JALHLI010000002.1, forward strand.
TTTAATTTTTTTTATGGCGTTGACGTGTGCGCGCGCGCTCAAAAACAACATGCTTTTCGTCGATTTTTCTCGCTTTTTCTCGTCAAATATTTTTAGATAAAGCAACAAGTTCAGGATTTGCTATGTTCAGTTCTCTGATAAATAAAACACGACCGAAGCTGTTGAACACTCAAAAAGACGAGAAATTTATGTTTTCCCAAAACAATATTTACATGTTTTTTCCATTGTTATTACTGATTATCACCATCATCATCATCAATATCCCTTCTCTTTTTTAACCAATTATAATTCTGTAATTTTCGTATTTTTTTGATTGCCAAAATTTATTGTTAGAATAAAACGTACACATAAATGGTATGTAACATAAAACATCATATAATATAAAATTTATCACTTTCTTTGATAATTTTTTACATCTCATTTACATCCAGAGCCTATTTAACCTTTTCTAATACTGTGACATACGCAGGGTAATGTGGGATGATGGCAGAGACGGTAGAAAGCTTGGTTGTATCTATAAATAAATAGAGCCAAGGACACAAGGTGTAACTTCGCGCGCAATGTTGCAGGCATTCGATGTTGCATGCCATGGCAACCAACACATTCTAGCTATTTCACGCAATATTAATAAAGTAGAAAAAAGATCCTACCCAAGAAAAATTGCCTGCAATATTGCGCACAATAATGAACCGTGTGTCTCCGCCTTTTGGTCAGAAGAAGCAGTTTCCTTTTAACCATTTTACATTGCTTTTACAAATATCTCAAAATTTACACAATATTAAAACTACAATTTCTCTGTAAAATAGTTTACTGGGTCGTTACATAATTTAATTGTGTGTATATAAACTTTACAAACTTTGTAAATTTAATTTTTCCCAGTGCGCGAGGGAGTATTAATGCACCTTTTAGAAAAATATTTAATTCTTAACAGATATTTATTTTTCTTGCTAGTGATTGAAATCTGCGTATTTTTACTAATTAATAAATAATGTGACTGTACTGATCTAATCTTCACTATTTTCCGGTGATGCTGCCGAGTAAACAGGTTGATCGCCACTAAAACGTTTGCCAAATCTTTTTCCAAAATTCTTGGAGTTGCTATTTTCTTTCTTTTTTTGATAAAATGAAAAGAATTGCAGCTATCCAGTCAATTGTCGGGATTATTCTTGCTGTTGAAATCGTCTATTGCGAAGCAAATCAAAGTGCAAAGTCTCTGCTTCGAGAACCAGGAGAAGGTCATGCTATGTTCAGGAAGCATCTTTTGAGTAAGCTCAATGTTACACCAACCTTTTCCGAGGGCGTTCAAACGTATAAACAATGCCTTCGTGATTGTGCTGCAAACCCAACTTGTTGGTCAGCCAATTTCGGTACAAAAGAAGTTCTAAAAGGGGTGTTCTTGTGTGAACTTCTTCCAAAGGATATATACAACGCCTCGTCAAGTTTTGTGAGCCCAGTTCAAGACTTCTTCCATTATAGCATCAAGGTAAGGGAATCAGGGAACACTATTTTAGCTTTATTAGAAAAAATAAACTGTTTCTAAAAAAAAGCTAGCTTCCGCCAATTCTCGGAAGTTTTATAAGGGATTGGGGAACGTGGTAATCAAAGCCTAAGCTGAAAATATTTTACTAGCTTGATTCTTTTAATAATTAGAATTGTTCAGTGTACTTTATAATATATATCTTATTTATCAATTTATTTCGTATATCCATAGTGCCCTAGTCGATTAATAGAAATGCTAAATATTTTGACAAAAATATTAAAGTTCATTGTTATTACTATTATAGCTATGTAGTTCATCCAAATATCAATATAGGTGAACAAGCATGAATGGGGAGGGAGGAAATTGGAATAATAGAAGCTTCTGGACTAAGCATACAGAGCTTCTTCTTCGTTGTATACGTATACAACGCTTAATGATATACGTATACCAGCGAAAAGAATCTTGCTCCTCGAACCATAAGGTTTTTACTTATTTATTAACCGTTTTATAAGTGTGTGAGAGGGAGAGACGGTCACCAAAACGCAGTCCTTGTTTTGAACCAAAATGAACTTACCATTGCAAACAATATTAGAGCAACAACCACATTGGCTTTTGAGAGTAAATACACCTACGCTGCTCAAAATACGTTGATAACAAAGAAGAAGAAGAAAGAAAAAAAGAAAAAAGAAAAGAAAGAAAAATAAATATATGCACTCTCTGTGATTCTTAATCTGTCAAATTTTTCTTCAAAGATTTATACACGATTTTTGTGGAGGGAAGAAAACCGGAGAACCCGGAGAAAAACCCTCGAAGCGCATGAGAGAACCAACTAGAAACTATACTCACATAACACCAAATTCGGCGGTATTCGAATTCGGGACACCTTGGTGAGAGGCGAGCGATCTCACCGCTACGTCACCCGTGCTTCCGTGATGATCTTGAACTGATGTTGGTGTTGATAATGATAATGATGATGATAATGAATCTTGTTTCTCGAACGAATGATAATGATGATGATAATGAATCTTGCTCCTCGAACCATAAGGTTTTTATTTATTTATTAACCGTTTTATATGTGTGTGAGAGGGAGAGACGATGATGATGATGATAAAATGTTTGAATTTCTCTCTGGTAATTTAAGTATTATTTTAAACTTATTGTCTAGACACCCTGTTTAAACTTTCCCTGTCAGCATGGTGGTACTTGCATTGCCAACTATTTCGAGGACACGTACAAATGCAAGTGCAAGTCTGGCTTGAAAGGTCGAAACTGCGAAGAAGGTATGTACAAATATGGACTTTTCTTTATGATTAATAAACATTTTTTTAGCTAGCTGATAATAAGACCTTAAGAAATGTTATCAAATAAGAATAAAATTAAAATGTAAAAAAAAATAAGAATCTGGCTGCAGTTACAAATTTCTTCTAATTTCCTGAATATAACCTCTTTTGTGCACTATTTTCACAAGTATCATGCATTCAAAACTAAATTAAATTATTCAATTTATACCTTTTTTGGTTTATTTGGTTGTTCAGGGACGTTTAGTGAAAAGATGAAATGAAAAAATTAGGTTGAATCAATAATTCTCAAACTACAATCTTGTTAAATGCATATATTCTTTCATCATTTGAAATAACATGCAAACCATTAAACGCTTACCTAACAGTGGTTTCCACTGGCCAATCGTCACAGCCAATTACATAACATAGTAACATATATAGCAAATACAAATTCAGTGTCCAACATGACTTGAATTACTCCCAATCAATAAGTCCTTACAAGAGAGCATGAGTCGTATTTCTGCCTTATACTCAAGTGCTAGAAATCGAAGTTATTCAAATATACCATTGGTTTGATAGTTATACGTTAGCATAGCAAATACGACTTTTACCAAGAATTTCACTATGATTTATTAAGATTTGGGCTTAAAAAATATAAGTATCATACTATACGAATGGATGTTTTTAAAAGAAAAGTCTCAAAGTGTGAGTGCGTGGTTGTAGGGGTTTGGGAAGAGGCTATAGCACCCCCAGCAACCTGTATCCTACGTCCTTGTTGTAGGTCGAAGGGTCGGTGGGTTGGTGGGTTGGTGGGTTGGTGGATTAGTGGGTTGGTGGGTTGGTGGGTTGGTGGGTTGGTGGGTTGGTGGGTTGGTGGGTTGGTGGGTTGGTGGGTTGGTGGGTTGGTGGGTTGGTGGGTTGGTGGGTTGGTGGGTTGGTGGGTTGGTGGGTTGGTGGGTTGGTGGGTTGGTGGGTTGGTGGGTTGGTGGGTTGGTGGGTTGGTGAGTTGGTGGGTTGGTGGGTTGGTGGGTTGGTGGGTTGGTGGGTTGGTGGTTGGTAGGATAATTGCCTTGTTGGTCGGTTTGTTTGTTGGTTGGTAAGATAATTGCCTTGTTGGTCGGTTTGTTTGTTGGTTGGTGGTCTGTTGTTTAATAGATTGGTTGGTTGGTCGGTTAATTGGTTAATTGTTTGGTTGGTTGGTTGGTTTGTAGGATTGTTGGTTGATCTGTTGGTCGGTTTTTTGGTTGGTCGGTTGGTTGGTCGGTTGGTCGGTTGTTTTGTGTGTTTGTTGTCGGTTGGTTTGTTGGTTGATTGCTTGCTAGTTTCATTAATATAGCTTTCTTAGTTAGTTGGCTAGCTTGCTGTATAGCTAGCTGAAGTGTGTACTTTATGTAAATAATATTTCGTTTTTACTAGATGTTGATGAATGTACAACCTTATCCAATCCTTGCAACACCAATGCAACCTGTGTTAATGTGTTGGGTTCCTACAACTGTACATGTAATCAAGGTTTTTCAGGTGATGGTCAGACATGCAGTGTTTTTCCGGGGACAGGTAACTATATTTATTCTCTTATAAAGCTAAATCCAATATGTGTAAGGGCATGATTAGAGTGTTTTAATGGTGTACGGGGGATTTTAGCACGAATAATTTCTTCTTCGCACAGAATAAGGTATTTTATGGCATGTTTGTTGAACTCTGATTCACGTAAGACGCCATTGCTAAGAGCTTTTCTTAAAAAAATCCATGTATGAAGAAAAGAAGAATATATATAAAATAATACCTCCCCCGATGCAATGTTTTTGGAATTTGAAACAGGGGAGTGACTCGTTTTTTTCGCCTTTGCAAAGTTTGTACAATTTGGACAAATGATTAGTACATCCCATGCTTCGGTTTTCTAAAGTTGGCAAAAACAATTTTTCTTTGAATTATTTTTGATGAGTAACAGCAAAGGCTGCATGTAGCAAACGCAGGTTGGAATTCAGTGCTGAAAAAGTTTTTTTATTGTTCGATCCTGCGTATTTTCATTTTAACGTGAAAATTCAAATTACCCATTCAATTACTTGGCAGCATATCAACACTGATCTATGGTTGTTACAAGGAAAATAAACCATACTAAAGAATATGCACATGTCATATCTTTGCACAACATCTCATACTTAGTATTTTAAACTGATTTGCCATAGGTTGTTACTAGGTAAAGTATTTGCGACCAGGCCTGCATGCAATCCCTCCAAAGTTGTTAGCCTTTTGTAAGCCTTTAGCCCGTGCATTTTTACAGTGCGTCATTGTGCGAGAATATAAACAAACCGAAGGGAAATCCAACAACTCTCGTTCGCTTCTTCAGTAAATCATTTTAAAAGAATTCAAAAGAAGACAAGTGTTGAAAAGCTTGCAGCTACTGAAACATTCGCATTATGTATTTCTACACGTACCAAGATATTCGCAAGCTTTCTATTTCTAGAAATAAAGTGATAACTGTTAAAAAATACTGTTTGAATATGTTAATTCATGGAACATGTTATAAAGCGGCCGGTCAAAATAAGGCATTCCGTATAATATTCAAAGAAGCTTAGCATCTATACGAACATGTAACTAGTATTAGAATTTAGTTAAGTTCCCTTCAAATGCAAAGGGAGCTCGCTGCATCGAATAGGACTCTCCAAATTTCAGTTTTATTATTGAGTATTATGAGAATTCATATCAGCTGAATTATTTGTCAGCAACTCAAACTTACTCGATTAGAGCAGCACAACTCGCGTCGCTAGAACTCTTAGAGGAATCCAAAGCCTGTCAAAATGATTTAACATGGCTAATATTGAGATGCTACGGCTAAAACTTCGTTTTAGTTTTTCTATAAACTTCGTGTTCACGAGCTTCTTTGACAAAGTAAAACCCGCATCCAATTATCAAATCAAGGGAGGGGAGCCTGAACATTTTCTCGAAGCTCGTTCTAGCTCTCGAATTTGAAAGAAAAAATAATTTTATTGATAATAACTTTTATCATATGACCGTATTTCACTGTACGCGTGATTCTAAGAAAAACCTTTGGGGAAAATGGCGTCAGCAAAAAACGTACGCTTTTCCGAAAAGTGTAATAATTTCCCGTTCGGACTCGCCGTTCGGACTCGCTGCCGATTTTGATTCGCATTTATTAAAAACGCTTTGAAATCGATTTTTTATATGTGGTCATATGATAAAATGCTTATTGACTGAGTTAAGGTCGTAAGTACATATTCAGTATTTTAGAAACACTGGATCCTGCGTTTGTAATGAGAGAAATTTGAATTCTAGTTCCAATTTTGTTTATTTGCCGTGTCCTACCCTACTAAGGCAGTCATTCAGTGGTGCGCAATTTTCCCCTGTCATGGGTTATGCTAACAACTTGAGCTTGTTAGCTTCGCGCTGATTGGCTAGTTACATTTTCTTGTATAACCTAGTACGTAGATGTGGCTGTGTTAAACTTAAGTTCGGTAAATATACTTATACCCAACGTTAAAAGTGAATTTCTACATAAAACTACTTGGACAAATTACAGTATTTACTAGAATTTTAATTTAAAAATAACTTGTTAGATTGTGATTCAAAACAACTAAAAACGAAAAAAAAACAAAAAAAACAAAAAAAAAAACGAATAAATAAAAAAAGCAAAAGCAAATAAAAAACAAATAAATTCCTAAAATAAAAGGATATTTTAATTAAGTTTATATATTCCTCTACAGTGTCGCTTATACATTCAGCGATATCAAATCACATCAATAGCTATCCTGCCTCGAATCAATAGCTTATTTTCAATATTCTGGTTGAGTGATCACGCACAAAGCATTTGATTTTCAAATATAAAGATTACTATATTGTTTTCCCGAAGCCTCGACTTGGATTGAATATTTATCATATATATATTCAAACAATTTTGGATCCTCTTCAAGACTTTTGATTTGTTTGTTCTTCAACAGTATTGCTTCCAGGGTCAGCGATATTGAGCCATAACGATAAAGAAACCGCCTTGAACAAATTACAAGAATACCTATCAAGTGTAGCAACGGGCAATAGTTGGACCAGATGTTGGTGGGCAGCATATGATGGATGGGACGTACAGAAGACCTTTCACCCCCTATGTGATGGGAAAGGACCAACTGTTACACTGATAAGAAAAGATGACTACATCTATGGAGGATATGCTGACAAGTCCTGGCAATCACCTTCATCAAGTAAGTTATTTTCATTTGTTCTTCCATAACCTTATCTGGGTTTGAAGATGCGCGCGTGTGTTATGTTTGTACAAACGAACGAAAAGACCGATATAAACAGAGAGGCAAGCAGAAAGACCAAAATACATACAAACAATAGACAAACAAACATAAATATAATAAAGAGAAACAAACAAAAGAAACGAACAAATTTAGAAAAACAAAAAAGGAAGAAAGTAAGGGGGAGAAAGAAGGGAAATAAAGAAAATGCATTTGAAAAAAAGAGTTTTCAAAACACTTTCAAAATTACGAACATGTTTTACATAGGCAAGATTATTATATAACACTAAGTTTGAACTATGTGTTTAGATGATGATATCGATCATTAATCATTTGATCATTCATAAATTCAACATATTTGGGATGTCTCCAAGGGCGGATCCAGCCAAAATTTGGAGGGGGGAATAATTGAGTTTGGTCCGTCAACACAACGGAAAAGAATAAAAAACATCTAACTTTACCGAATACTGTCTTTTTTTTCTGCTGAAGAGGGGGAGGGGATTCAGCCCCCCTTTTCCCCCTTATTATTATTATTACTATTATTATTATTATTATTATTATTATTATTATTATTATTATACAGTGGTATTATACGTTTTCATGTACAATATACGATACAATTCTATATGTTATTGTTATTCTAGTGACTTCTGTGGCCTCGACAAAAGCATTCCTATTTTCTTTGACTAATATCAACGGTTACGATCCAATCAAGCTCAATGTTCAAGATTCACCGGAAGCAATGCAGCATGACAAAACCTATGGTCCAGTATTTGGCACAGGTTTTGATATGTGCGTCGGCAACCATGCAGAAACAACAACATCCTCTTACACCAGGCCAAGAGCATACCCCAGTCCTCCTAACTACTGTGCTTCAACCTCACATTATTGCAATTTTTATGCTGGTATTTCTTCTACACATACTTTAAGTGATGTTGAAGTGTTTTATGAAAATGTTTAATTTGCGGAAGGAAGTTTCTGGTTTAATAGCCCTATTTCACTATGACGTAACATCCAAACAATCTATTGCTTTAACGCTAAGGATCATGGTCGCCAGGGGGCAAAATAGCAATAAAACAAATTAAATCACAATAGAATTTGGTTTATGATATAGCGGAAAGTGAGAGCAGCTAAATGTTACACTAAATATCCTGAATGAAAGAAGATTTAGCCTAAATTTCTATTTTTTTTTTTTGTTCATGTTAACAAGCTGTAACGTCATAGTGAAATAAGGCAATTGTATAAAGCCATATTTCATCCGTCCAAGTTCTTTTATATTATAGATTTTCACGGGTGCGCGCTCTGATTGGCTGAAAACCTATGTTTTATCAGAGTGTATAATGATAGATATGACGTCATAACCATTTTTTTCTATGCAAAATAAACAAAGAAATGACATCACATCAATTGAATTGTTTCGAAGTAAAGAATTGGAAATCTCAACCTTTATTCATTTATTTATTGAACACTACTTCTATCATCAGTTAGTTTGTCGTTATGAGTAACATTTGTTTTGGCACAGCATTTCGAGTTTTTTTCCCTTTATTTTACTAAACTTAAAGCTTTTTTGTTTAACCTGTGATGTTCTTAGGTGTTAGAGAAGTCAAACGATAATTTTGAACATTTCTACGCTGACAAGAATGACGAAAATATAAGGTTATACTTTACAAACCACTAGCGTAATTTTTGGCTGAACAGCAGTACTCGTTCACCGTAGAAGCTAAAATCAATAATATACTACCATACAAAAGTTTCCCAAAAGTTCGTGGTTTATCCAAAGCACCAGTTTCCAAAGTATAGCTTTCTTCCAGCATCGAAGATCAATATATTTTTCAGTTCAGCTTGTTCTTCGTGCAATGAAAATGTTCACAATCTGGTTTTCTTATGTTTTTGTACAGGTTTATACCTGTCCATTTATGTGCCAGATTGTACAGAGCTGCCATTACCTGTCAAAACTGAAACAATCAGATAAGCATATGTCACTTTTTAGCCAATCATTGCATCGATCAAATTTGATTACGTGAGTTTGACGACAGACGCGCGCTCTTTTTCCTAAACAAAATTTTTAAAAAATCGAAAATTTACGCTCTTTTCTCGTGAAAATCTATTATATAAAGCAAATAGTTCAGGATTAGATAAAACACTCCTAAAGCTGTACAACACTCAAAATAAAAATTAGAAATCTTTCGCCTACGGCTCGTGATTTCTAAATCTTTTTTTCGTGTCCTACAGCTCCAGTCGTGTTTTATTAGAGGAGAGAACATAGCTAAGCCTGATCTATTTGTTAAGTGAAGAAGAAATTAAACTCCTTAAGTCTGGTTCACATGAGCAAAGCAAATACAAAATTATGTGAACAAATGATTATGTGGATGATGATGATGATGATGATTGTGTTGATGACGATTGTGATGATGATGATGATTGTGATGATGATGATTACGATAATGAGAATTATGATGATGATGACGATGATATTGATGATGATGATGATTGTGATGATGATGATGATGATTGTGATGATGATGATTTTGATGATGATTGTGATGAAGATGATGATGATGATTGTGATGATGATTATGATGATGTCGATGATTGTGATGATGATGATTGTGATGATGATGTTGATTGTAATGATGATGATTGTGATGATGATTGAGATGATGATGATTGTGATGATTATGATGATTGTGATGATTGTGATGATGATGATGATTGTGATGATGATGATGATGATGATTGTGATGATTATGATGATGTCGATGATTGTGATGATGATTGTGATGATGATGTTGATTGTGATGATGATGATTGTGATAATGATGAATGTGATGATGATTGTGAAGATGATGATGATGATGATGATGATGGTGATCATGATAATGGTGATCATGATGATGATGATTTTTATGATGATTTTGAGACATTATACAAGGAAAATTTAGTGGGAAAAAAAGCTGAATTTCCGATGGGGGAAATGAACCCACAACCTCTCAAACTCTTGTTGTATGCATGCTCTAACCGCTCAGCTACAGTATGTGGCTCTAATTGTAAACGGTTCTAATTGGTAAATTTGTCGTTTTTCATTTATACTGTAAATTTGAGATGGAGCAAAAAGCTTTTGCCCAAACATATATTACTTACTTATCAATCATATCATACGCGCTAAAATTAAAGTTGAAAAAAACCTTTTTGGTAGTCCTGTTTACATAATATTTTAACCCCCCCCCCCCCTCCCCTCGCTCCATTAGAATTGGAGAATACAATGGATATTATACAATATGAGTCAAATTTTGGATAAAGAAGAATTAGTGCTCCCCTTCTAAATCCAAATAGTGCCTCCTACCTTAAATATAATGAACATTCCTTTATCTGTTATAGCCAATGAGAATTAAAAGGTAGCCCAAGCTATGTATGATAATGCTTAGAAGCCGAGCTGACGTTTCATCGTTACATTTCTGGACCCCCCACCCGACCGTATCAAAAAGCTCACGACCCTTGAAAATGTGGTCATATCAACCCTGTGTCTGCATCGTATATAGAGAGAAAGGCTAATCGGGTCTGTTTGGGTATTGCTACGACGACATTGATGAAAGAGTAAGCTTAAACAATAAGCGAAAATATTTTTTCTTTAATTCGCGGGGGAAATGTTACGTGTAAACAACATTGCAGTGCATCCCTTTATATTTATACATTTCTTTGTTGTAATTTGTTCTTGAACAACAGGAGGAATGCTGCTGCTTGCAAAGTTTGCAGAAATGACGATGATGAAGACTGGATTGGATGCGATGGCTGTGGCCAGTTTTTTCGTGTAAGCTGTCTTGACATCAATTTATCTCAAGTCCTTGCAAGCTACTTTAATTAAGGCATGTCAATAAAAGTCAAAATTTAAAAAAATTACTACATCCTAGTATTTTACGGCAAAACGATGACATCCTTGTCAATTGTGCTCACAGTTAGGAAGTACACAAACAGTTTGATGCCTACGGGTATATAGTTATTTTAGTTATAATTGTTGGGAGCATTCTTCGAAATATTCAATACAAGATTTTCGAATAAAATAAATTACCCGGATTACAGTCTCAGGTCTCCTTTTCAAAGTTTATAAACTCGATACCTTTTGTTAGCAATTTATGTTTTTATAAACCTTTTTTTTTTTTTTTAATAAATTGGTCAAGGTCCACATTGATGCGTAATGCGATCGAAAGTCCGGTCCTATTTCCGGTAACATTTGGCCTGTCCCCTCCCTACTACGTGTTTGTTTCGTATTTTTCACCGAATATTTTTCTTGATTTTTGGCTGTATTGAATTTCCGCGCATATCCACGGCTTGCTTTTTGAATTAAAAGAAAATATTTCTCGGAATCGTGAGTACGAAAAATAAATCTCTAAAGCTTCAAATTAAAGGAAATTTATTGGATAATTGATTTCTATGGCTAAATTTTCCGATTCGTTTGTTGTTGTGCAGATATGTAACTGAAAGTAAGGGTCGGTATAAAAATTTGGAGGCGCTGTTTCATACCTTCCCACAATATATACATAGGCAGAGCGAAGCAAATTTTCGAACCGCTCAAAACCCCTCAAAAACAAAATTCTACGCTTGGGCTACCTGTGGGCCTGCCGGTGGTCTTACACGTGGAACTGACTCAGTAAACAATGGACTTCTTGGATTGCTTCTCGAAAACTTTTATAACTTTTATAATTATCAACATTATAGTCATTAAACAATCAGGTAAGTACAATAAATAGTCACATTTACATAAATTATCGATAATTCTTGTGATTAGGCTGAATAATTTCAATCTAAAGCGATCAATTTTCAGTTGTATTAATAGTGAAACCTTGATATTATAACACTCACTTCCTAGCTTTATAATTCATATTTAGAAGTTTTATTTGGTTTGTTTACTACAGTACCTAAAGGGAAATGAAACTATTTGAGGCAATGATGCCAAACGATTCTTTTAAGTAATATATACAATTTAACAGGCAATTTTGTATTCGATATTTTAATAGCACTTAATGACTGGTCCCGAGGGAAACAGATATATTTGTTTCCCGAGAATCTCAATGTTTCCCGAGGCTCCGGCCGAGGGAAACATTGAGATTCGAGGGAAACGAAACTAACTGATTTCCCGAGGGATCAGTCATTAAGTGTTTTATTATATACTCTAGTCAAACGAAGAACAATTTTCTCTCCATTTTGAACATTTTTTATTTACAAAACACGAACTTTCGATGGACTTTGACCTGATCACGTGGATTTATTCCCCTCTCACGCTTTAATCACGTGCAATTATTACCCGCGCGGGAGTTATTGAGATTTATTTCCCTCCATGGTGATGTACTCTCGACCAATAAGAAAACGAGTTTGACTAGGATATATAATAATATAAAATGCATGAATGAGGAAAACTCAGTACAAATCATTGTCCGTGGAGGAGGCTGTATATCTGATACAATATCGTTCTGATTTGCATATTGTACATATTACAAATCGCACACATGAGAATACTGTAAACTCCATACAGCTCAGCTAATTAGTAATCTGTTTCTGATACAAACTACTAATAGATCTATACGAATTCTGTATATCTGATAGAGTTAATCCTTAAAATCTGTCCTGCAACACACAGTCTTGTTATAACTATTCATTTTGCTTTGCGAAACTAAAGAAGGAAACTCAATATAATTTATATTTATTTCAGTTGCAAAAATACATGCTAAACCCTTACCTTCAAAGGCCATGGCCATATATATGTGTAAGAATATGTGTCAAAATCCATGATCATATGATATCAGTAAGAGTGTGTGTGTTACTTGTAGTGTACAGTCAAAGTAAGTGAAAGAATAAAACAACACGAATTATTTTCTACAACTTTACATTGTGCTTGTTACATATATATTTTTATGGGCCAAGCAAAATCACAGGCTATAAACAAAGAATTGAGTAGAACACAATAACAACATATTATATAGAAAAGTGAACAGATTATTCAAAATAACTATTGACAAATAATAATGAATTAAATAATTCGAAATCCATCCATCCATCCATCAATTCATTCATCCATCCATCCACTTATCCTTCCTTCCATCCATCCATCCATCCATCCATCCATCCATCCATCCATCCATCCATCCATCCATCCATCCATCCGTCCGTCCATCCATCCATCCATCCATCCATCCATCCATCCATCCATCCATCCATCCATCCATCCATCCATCCATCCATCATTCCTTCCTTCCTTCCTTTCTTCCCCTTTTCCCCCTGCTTTCTTGACTAGTTAGTTAGTTAACGTTAATTTATTCATTTATATAATTAGTTTATTTTTTCTTTCTATTTTCCTTTATTCATCCATGTCCTTATCCTTCATTCTTCCTTTCCTCTATCCTTAAACATTAATTCCTTCATGGGCTAACATATAATGACTCTCTTAAAGAATAACTTCCTGACTGATTAGGTCATTGGAAAATGATTGATTGTTTTTTTTCTTAACTTCTAAGCATTTTGAATTTTTTTTACTTTTCATTGTTAAGTCAAGTGCAAAATAATTGGACCAAAAATCCTAGTTACTCACAATCTTGGACAAGATGTCGTATTCAAGTGGTCAACACAGGATGGAACAGAAATGTTTTCTGCAATGTTTGGACTAAAGCGGAGTAAAAAATCTGAAGAAGACGAACAATTGATGAATATCCACAAATACAATCTAGAAGTGAACTATAACTCTAACATGGACCCCAGATACAAAAATCGAGTTGACTTTGTTGGTAACCTTACACTGGGACATGCTTGGTTTTCTCTGAAGAATGTTACATTTGATGATGCCAGGGAGTATGTTGCTGGCATCCGAGATTCATCTGGATTTGAGACATACACTGTCAGATTGGAGGTCAAAAACAAGCCTGAACAAATGGAAAAGGATCAAATTCCAGTCGAGGGAACTGATAAAAAGCAAAACGACACGCAAGGTTGATATTACCATTTATTGATTTATTAATTTATTAATTTAGAGATTTTATTTCTTTAATTCATGCACAGTAGCCTAACTGACTCTGAGAAAAAGGCACCGGTCTATACAAAAGAAGGGAACGACACTCCCCTCCCCCCCCCCCCTTCCCACAAAGACTCCTCTAGATGGCTTTATCGCTTTGCTTGGTTGCTCGTACCTTTAAGTCTTTCTAAATATTTATGCATGGAATGCTTAGACTCCCGTTCATGCAGCTCTGGTGTCACATTTAATGACTCGCATACTTCTATGCACTGGCTTTTTACTGCAAAAGGATCTTTTGCACTCCTAATTTGGTACGGGCAGCCAGCTTTGCATCGAAATGAAGTCGGTCAAAGTTGGTTTAACGTACACAATCCAGTGCATAGAAGTATACGAATACATTAAATGTGGTCATAGCTGTATGGACGTGAGGCTAAGGATTTCATGCATTAATAATGATAAAAGGCTATATACTTATGTTATTACTAAAAAGCATTAATTGTACAAACTTTTCTGTCAACCCAAGTTTAATTTCGTCCTAGGATGCTTTGTCCAACATGACTTCACGTATTGACAAATCTATTTATTTATTTGTTTTTAAATAATAGGTTTACAACCAAATAATAAAACCAAGAATGAAACAGAAATGCCGGCAATTCTAGGTAAGTCAGAGTTCAATAACCTTGCTGATGGCAGCAAGTCACTTTCCCTCTGTTGTTTTAGGTTAGACATTCTTTTTGTCGGCCATGGCTAAACTTTGAATACGGTATAAACAAAAGCACAGATAAATATGTATTTTAAAATCAGCCGAAAGAGTCGATGCACAGGTGCAACGTTTTTTGCGCAACTTTTTTTTGTACAGCAGATCAGCAAATCATCCTGATCATAGGTACTAGAAAAGAGCTTTGAAGACAGATTGATGTCTAAAAGTGAGTGAGACAACAGTACGTCTTAAACAATAACCAGATATACTATTGCACATGTAAGATTATATTTAATTCCTTTGCAGCTGGGAAGTATAACTCAACACATTCACTCAGAGGGGATAGCAACATTACATTCATAATTATACATGTCGTTTTTTGTGCCACTTATATATATACCTCAGTATAAGTATACTACTATACACACATCAAGAGTTCCGCGCTACTCCTCTAACCGCATGCTCGGGATTAAAAAGTGGGATGAAATTTGTAAAATATGCTATTTTTTAGTTGTATCTTTCTTGCCAAGTATAATTTTTACTAAATATCCAAGATCGTGTACCGTTAAGCGAATTCTGAATCAAATATACCGAAAAATTGCATATTATACAAAATATCATCCCATCCCATCTTAAAAGGCTTTTAATCCCCTGAGCATGCGCATTGAGCAGCAGCGCGGAACTCTTGATGCGTCTATTGATTTCTTTGTTATCTATTTAATTTACTGTTACATAAAAACAACACGTTAATAAACGCGTAGCAGGAATATATTTCCAATGCCCGTTAGAAAGTCTCGAAAGCGTCGCACCCATATAGGGTTCAATACTGTCCAACTAAAAGGTAGGGAAAAGATATAGCTTGAATATAGATTTTTAGATTGCCAAATTTTTTTGCTCACCGTAAACTGCGGTTAGATGCTTGCAGTTATGGCTTGTTAACACCAGCCCGTTTACACTTGAGCGGCGATTTCAATTAACGGCGATTTTATTGGAACTTCAAATCGCACCTTTACACGCCAGGCTATTTTATGGTGATTTTAGGGGTCACAAACCGTTCTCTCTTTCTTCGCGGTGAAAGTGCGAACGATTATCTAAAAAGTCTCACAGTTTCAAACGTTAAAACATCAATCTAAAAGTGCCTAAATAGTTTACTTCGAAATCGCGGGAAGTTTTTTTTTCCAATTCTACTGAGCAAGGCGCTCATGTATAAAGGTGCGCACTTAACTTGAGTGTTCCCTATTACTGGCGTTTAAAGCAACAGCTATACAAAACAAAGTAAAGTCGAAACAGACGTGAAGATTTGAAAGTTCGAACCGAGGAACTCTAGCTTTAAAGGGTGTGCACTTAACAACTGAGCTTCGCTTGCCCCTGTGAATTGGTTGCCGGGTTGCGTTTACACAGCTGTGCTGTGCTGTCTGTGCTGTGCTGTGCTGTGCTGTGCTGTGCTGTGCTGTGCTGTGCTGTGCTGTGCTGTGCTGTGCTGTGCTGTGCTGTGCTGTGCTGTGCTGTGCTGTGCTGTGCTGTGCTGTGCTGTGCTGTGCTGTGCTGTGCTGTGCTGTGCTGTGCTGTGCTGTGCTGTGCTGTGCTGTGCTGTGCTGTGCTGTGCTGTGCTGTGCTGTGCTGTGCTGTGCTGTTCCTCTCCTTTCCTCTTCTCAAAGATAAACGCTTTATTTTAAGCTAGAACATTATTTTTTCTTATAAAATACTTCAACATCACTTAAAGTATGCGGGGAAGAGACACCAGTAAAAAAATCGCAATACAGTGCTGTTGAATTACAATAGTTAGGAGGATAAGAGTAAGCTTTTGACCTACTGTAAGAAGATGCTGTCGTTTTTGCATTGTTGCCGATACACACATCAAAACCCGAACCAAATATTGGACCAAAGTTGGTGTCATGATACAATGCATTCTGGGTATCTGAAACATTGAGCTTGATTGGATTGTATCCGTTGATATTTGTCAGAGAAAACAGGAAAGCTTCTGTCGAAGCAACAGCAGTCCCTAGAAAAGTTTATCAAAAGTTTTTTTTTCAGTTTTCTTTGTTACGTTTTGTTCTTTTGCGTTGTGTTTTTAATTTGACTTTGAGATTTTTTCAAGCATTTAACAAGAAAAATAAGGGAAAATAAAGTTGGAAAACGTCTTGGTGTCATCTTGACCCTATCATCAGGTTCAATGAATCAATGACTAAATGAACTGAGAACAGTTTTAGTCACGAAGATGCCTAGTGTGTTTTTTATTGTTATTTTTTTTATTTAAATCATTAAAAACACACACTTTCAACCACTTCTATAATGGAATAATAAATATAACACGTACACTTACTTGATGAAGGTGATTGCCAGGACTTGTCAGCATATCCTCCATAGATATAGTCATCTTTTCTTATCAGTGTAACAGTTGGTCCTTTCCCATCACATAGGGGGTGAAAGGTCTTCTGTACGTCCCATCCATCATATGCTGCCCACCAACACCTTGCCCAAGGACGAGGTTGTGCAATCGATAAATAGTCTTTCGTTTGGTTAAATAGGGGATAGCTTTTGATGTGTTTGAATATCGCCGACTCGAAAAGCATTACTGTAAAGATCAAGTGTAAACGATGGTAAACTCGTGCTAGGTTTGTAAAGCATATGGTAATAGTAAGCCAAAAATCCGCAAAAGAAATGCATTATAGGTTGGTTTTTTTTTTCCAATTCGCCTGTGTATTATGTAGAAAACTACCTCAGCTTTAAACGCAAACAAATAAATGATAACTCGCAGCAATATGAAACAAAAAGAACACAGACCATACAAAAACAAGAACACAAAACTAAGGAAGGAAGGAAGGAAGGAAGGAAGGAAGGAAGGAAGAAAGAAAGAAAGAAAGAAAGAAAGAAAGAAAGAAAGAAAGAAGGAAAGAAAGAAAAATAGAAAGCAAAATATGTTCTCACCAGATTGTATTTTTGTCTTACACCGAAGAACAACCCTTTACCACCTCATGCTCGCAGATCATGTTATACCTATAATATTATTATATAATTACCTGGTTTTGATGACCCCACAATATTGCACGTCTGACCATCACCAGTAAAACCTTGATTACATGTGCAGCTGTAGGAAGCCAACACATTAACACAAGTTGCATTATCGTTGCAAGGATTGGATAAGGTTGTGCATTCATCAACATCTAGTAAAAAGAAATATGCTTCATTTAAATGAAGTATATTCGTATATTTTAAGATACAAATGCACTGAGAGACTATTTGTATTGTTGAAAAATAGAGTATGGCTCAATATTCACCATTAGAGTCATAAAATAGAACGTTGGCGTAACCTTCACATTTTCACATAACACGGCACGTCATGTATTTGCACGTCTTTCTATCCAACCAAACCCACCAACAAATTAACCAATAAACCAACCATCCTTCCAACCTATTATTCAATCAATCAGTCAGCCAACCAACCAATGCAAACCAACCGTCTATCCATCCATCCATTCACCCATCCATTCAACTATGTATCCATCCATCCATCTATTCATCCATCCATCCGTCCATCCATTCATCTATCCATCCATCTATCCATCCATCAATAGTCCAATAAAGAGGTTTTACTAGGAAAATAAGAACAAATTAGCGACTGCTACCCGATTCCCATTGTTCACATTGAAACCAGTTCTTAAGGTATAGGTGGTCTTTGGAGATTTTCTTTTTTAAATCTGTTCAAAAATACCCTTCAAACAATTTTTAAACATACCTTTCGCGCAATGCTCCCCTTTTAAGCCAGGCTTGCACTTGCATTTGAACGTGTCCTCGAAATAGTTGGGAATACAAGTACCACCATGCTGACAGGGGAAGTCTAAACAGGGCGTCTAGGAAAAATAGTAAAATAATGCGTTTACCAGAGAAAAAAATTGTCAAAATGCCTCCTCATACTCTGATGTGTAAACCGACAAATATCGGGGTACAGATAAGAGTGCCA
This sequence comes from Anthopleura sola, assembly GCA_023349425.1. Lineage (NCBI taxonomy): Eukaryota > Metazoa > Cnidaria > Anthozoa > Actiniaria > Actiniidae > Anthopleura > Anthopleura sola. The sequence goes on from JALHLI010000002.1 coordinate 1,140,305, forward strand.
TCCTGTACAATGATTGAATATTCGCCGATTTCTTTTTTAAAAGGCGGCGTTTTGTATACCCCATAACAGTCATAGATTCTTGTAATTGGGTTTATCAATATTTCAACACAGTTTGAAAAAGGTTTATTTTTTCCTTTTTATGTGTACATGTAAAGATGGAAATGGTGCATATAATTTAGAATGGAATTGTAGTTTTACAATGTGACTTCTGCAAAATAATTTCAAATTAAAAATATTGAAATGTGTATACACGAGCATTACAAACCGTCACTAAATGTATAAGAACATCTGTCGATTCAATAACCTTAAGATATTTTGTGCAGTGTAGGTTTGTTTATTTCAGTATTTCCTAACGCCAATGGGGATCAAACAGTGTTGAAAAGAGGTATCTAATGATCTTATTGTCAACTAGTACTCAATGTTAATTAGCTGTAAAATACCAGTTGATATTGGCTCAAAATGAGGAAAATGTTAAGGTGGTCTTCTCTATCTTTTCTTCCGCACTCTCTCTCACAAGCAAAACAATTAATGAAAACATAAAAGCTAATCGTTAAAGGTGCAGGATTCGTTTCGCTAGTGTACGAATGCCATCCTGCGTGTGTAACCGCTAAAGAAGTTAATAATGGTAGTATACCTCGTACAAATGGAGTATCGAGGCTGAAAAAGAAGTAACGTGTAGCGGCCGTTAGCGGATTCAGAAGCCCCCTCGTGCAGAAAACCGAAAACCACCTGTCACTAAAAGGTTCGTTTACTGCTGGCCATGGTTTATGACGTTAGTAAGAAATACAATTAATATTTAGAAGCAAAATATACCACAAAAGAGTCTGGAGGTTTCATTTTTGGCTAATTGGTAACTTCTAAATGTTTACTTTTTCACAATTTTTAAAGACCTAATTAGTGCACTTATCGAAAAAGGACCAAATTGTGATAATAAAATCGGCCATTCTTACACGGCCAATTAGCGCTTCAGTCTCCGCGTGTGTTTCGATTGTTTATTTAATGCGACATATTTCTTGAAAACTGCAACAAATATTTATCGCAGAAGATTCTTTTACAGACACTTATTTCATGCACAAGGTTGATTTTCAATCGAACACTATATAAAGTCCAAAGCAAAACAGGTGGTAGGCTTTTTTCTCCGAAAGCTGGTTGTTTGTGGATTTGTACTTTGTAATATAAGCGGCTCTTAGCAGTCGTTAGCCGGCAGTAATATCACTATGAACATTAGTGGTTTTTGTGACACTTTCTTACTAAGGTCATAAAACTTTGTGGACTTGATTTCTTATTAAACCGTTAAACGAAGCGAGAATGCGCATCGCATGTAAAAAGGGACTATTTCAACTCGTAACTCATCTTATATTCAACTTCTTTAATTAAGGCTTTCTTTTTAAGAACTGAATAACCACAAGAAGACGAAGCAAGAAGAAGTTAAGCAGCATAGCGCTTTTGCAAAAAATGAGTTTTTAATATTGTATTTTTTTGGGGAAGGGGGGGGGGGGGGAGGGGTTTAATGTTCAAAATAAGATATTTATTTCTTAACAAATATAACGGCATTTAGCTAAAGAGATTCGGAATTTGTCATATATATTAAGACAATATGCTTATCTTACATATTAATTGGTCTTATTTTTTTCTCGTTCATTCATACTTATTAACCTTGATTGGTATGTAGATAGACTACTGCAACATGGCTACATTTTGTTAAGCCGGATACAGTTTATTGTTCCTAAGAAAGCTACACTGAATAGTACGTATTTCCTGATTACCTTACCTTGATGCTATAATGGAAGAAGTCTTGAACTGGGCTCACAAAACTTGACGAGGCGTTGTATCTATCCTTTGGAAGAAGTTCACACAAGAACACGCCTCTTAGAACTTCTTTTGAACCAAAATTGGCTGACCAACAATTGGGGTTGGCAGCACAATCACGAAGACATTGCTTATGAGTTTTTACGGCCTCGGCGAAGGTTGGTGTAACATTGAGCTTACTGAAAGGATGTTGTCTAAACATAGCATGACCTTCTCCTGGTCCTCGACGCAGAGACTTTGGACTCTTTTTTAAATTTGCTTTGCAATACACGATATTTCTAGCAAGAAAAATGCCTACAATGAAATGATAGGCAGCAATTCCTTTCATTTCTTAAACGTTTTTTTATGACGAACAGCTACTGACGAAGTAATTTGAAATGTTATTTAAGTTGTTACCTCGATGACCTTCGTTTTTGTGTGCAGATGCCCAGTTATAAAAAGCAAGATACTCATTATTTATTCATTACTGATGAAAATAATATGATATTTTGTTTTGTCTATTGTTTCATCAGTGCCAATTTAGTACCAATTATTGCTAATTACATAGTACTGTTTCGCAGAGTTTGCACTCTATTACAATTGACACTAATTTTTGAAACTGATAAAATTGAAATCTAAAAATTATAACCACTCAGAGAAAATAGAGAAAATACCTCTAATTACAAGAAACGTTATGACAATATATCAGTAGGGGCCTGTATCTTAAGGCGCTTTAGTAATCTTGAAAATAATGATTTACAATCCATGCATGATGGTTGAAATAACGCAAAGTGAGGTCTTTGTGGAATGATCGAAACGTCTGTGAAAAAAAATCATGCCATACCCTTTTTTAAAGGTAAAACTCATAGTTAAAATATCATATCAAGAAAAATAAAAACAAACTACTTATTTTCTACTAATTTAGTACTTGTAAAATAACAAACTTGTGACAAGCAACCATCCACGTCTTTAATTAATCCCAAGCACAAAAAACATCATAGTTTAACTAGTAATTGTCCCCTGAGTTTAAAAAATGCACAAATTAAGTGCGAGGAATCTACGAAGTAATAAATGTATTGTAAACAATGCGGAAACACACGGAAACTCAAAAATTCAGAGCCCTAGATGGGAATCAAACCCACAATATTTCTTTTCTCTAATCGGACGCTCTAATAACTGACCTACTGGGAACTCGAATGCTGCTATTAAATGTCGTTGTGTTGAGAAACACGGAACGTATTCTAAACAATAATATCTATATACCATAAATTATAATTCAGCACTTCTAAAAGGGTTTTATTGCTTTTGGTCCTCGTCTCCTGAAAATAAAAGCAAATCACGTTTTTTTTTTTTTTTTTTTTTTTTTGAGTACACATAATATAATTCTGCACTAAATGATGTATGAAATGTTCTTTGCCATAAAATGAATCGATGTCATGTTTTATTTTTTTTATTATTAGCTTTGCAAAAGCAAGCAAAAAAAGCACGCCAAACAAAATATCAAACAGATAAAATTAAAGTTAAAGAAAGAGAAACAGAAAAAAGAAAGAGAAGAAAAGAAAAGACTAGAAAAAGAAAAAATAGCTTACCTTTTAAGGAACGAGAAAATAGAACTCCACGTCATCAGTGTCAATAAAAACGCTGCCAGCAGGTCAAAATGGCAACGAATACTATCTACAACGGAAAAAAAGGGAAACAAAGATATCGTCATGCGGAAAGAGTTAACTATACAACTTGAGAGCACACTCCCTAATGTTTCAATCTACAAATGGAGAAACACAGTGATAAACTGAGAAGCAAAATTAAATAAACACCTACAAATAATATATTTAATTTTAGCCCACACCATAGAAAATACAGCCAATCAGAATGCAGGAAAGCGTGGTATATTCGTCGGTATTTCACTCTTCCTTCCCATCATGCACTGTGCGCTGAATCTACGCATTTGTATTTTCTATGGTGTGGGATAAATGGTTATACAATAGTTTCTCGTGGCATACCGTGGATATCCCACTCGTCACTTGTATTTTCTTTGTATGCACACCCGTCTAAAGGTTTGTGTACATACTAGAAACTACAAGTGACTCGTGGGATATCCCACGGTATGCCACTCGAAACCATTGTATATCTAGTATGTATCCTTACTTCTTTTTGGGCTGATACTTTAGTAGCGAAGGAATCTAAATTGAAAAGCAATGGTCAGTTTTTAACAGTATTTATACATGCAATGCAAGCATTGCATGATACTAGTGTCATTAAACTACCTACCAACTTGTCTCAAGTCGAATGTTACATTGTCTTGGCCAAATGGATTTTTAGCGACACAAGTGTAGTTTGCATAATCGAAAGAACTGGAAACTTTTACTAGGAATTCTTCAGTGCCACTTTTCTCGAGAATCCCATTGGCAAACCACTGAACAGATGCTGGGGGATTTGCTACAGTAGGACAGGTTAGCCACATGTTTGTACCGATTGGTACACGGATTATGTTGACTTTCCGTGAGGAGTTGATGACCGGTGGATCTGAAGGTTAAATGTATAAAAGCTGCAATGTAATATCATTTCTAATAATTACTAATGTCCTGCAGTCGCTAATATATAGTTAATGAGCTTAAACAAATCAGTAAAAATTAAACGTCGGTAAGCTCACACTGAACGTCGATCACAGCTTTAGGCTCAGATACAATCCTTCCAGCATCGTTTTCTGCAATGCAATGATACTTTCCAGCGTCCTCTCTCGTGATTTCAAGTATCATGAAATTTCCAGTTGAGTTTGTCTTCACTGTCTCGTTGTCTTTGAACCATCTTATTGTTGGTCGTGGTTTTCCTTCGACTATGCACGTTAATTTTAGAGTACTGCCTTCTAGTGTGGTTGTGCTTTTAGGTTGTTTAACAAACTTTGGGGGAACTAGTTTCAGAAGAAAAAAAAAGTCAAGGAGCAATTTAAACAATTATATCTGCCATCTCCATTTTTTTCTTTCTTTTTTTACTACATATTATACACTACCAAATACTATCATATGCCCATCACTTTCGTATACTAAAGCCTCGCAATCAGGTGAACGCGTGAATGAATATTTTGAATTCCAACACTGACTACCACTAATGAATCAAAATGTCTTTCTATTGTATCAATCAGTAGACTGTGAGCTACGCTCGCTGGTGTGAACTTCAATTGCTTTCTTTATATTCCTCTCCGTTCTAATCTAGAGATCCATCAGTCTAGTTCTATTCCATCTGTTTTCTTCCTATTTTCTTTCCCTTTTTTCTTTCCACCCTTACACTTGCTGTTATTATTTTATTTATTCTTAATTTATCTTTTTATCTTTCTTTCTTTCTTTCTTTCTTTCTTTCTTTCTTTCTTTCTTTCTTTCTTTCTTTCTTTCTTTCTTGCTTTCTTTCTTTCTTTCTTTCTTTCTTTCTTTCTTTCTTTCTTTCTATCTATCTATCTTTCTTTCTTTCTTTCTTTCTTTCTTTCTTTCTTTCTTTCTTTCTTTCTTTCTTTCTTTCTTTCTTTTTATCTTTCTTTCTTTCTTTCTTTCTTTCTTTCTTTCTTTCTTTCTTTCTTTCTTTCTTTCTTTCTTTCTTTCTATCTATCTATCTTTCTTTCTTTCTTTCTTTCTTTCTTTCTTTCTTTCTTTCTTTCTTTCTATCTATCTTTCTTTCTTTCTTTCCTTCTTTCTTTCTTTCTTTCTTTCTTTCTTTCTTTCTTTCTTTCCTGTTCTCTCACTCTTTGCATCTATTCCTTCTTAGTTTACTATGTTAAATGAATAATTAGACAATAAAATCATATGGACACTCCAGTATACTATAATAGTCAATGTTCATACCTATCACCACTAGACGTCTTTTACTTTCCATACTTTCAAGTGTCCCAACAAGGCGAATGGAGTACACAGCCTCATCCTCCAGAACAATGTTGCTAAGTACAAATCTAACGTTACTTTGAGGGTCAATGACCGTAATGTGGGAAGTTGATTTCCCCACGCCAGTTGAACATTTAGTGTTTGCGACGTATTTGTTTTGGACCTGAATTAAAACAGAAGGATTTGATTTTAACACCCTCTGTTCTTTCTCTAGTTTTCTCGCACAGATAGATTTATCTATTTAAAGATAAATTTCAAAAATACCTTGTTGGATTATTTGTATTTAGTTATTGTGTTTGTTGTGTTTGTTCTCGTCCCATCTTTGCTCAAACATTCATTCTGTTCTTTCGTTTTCTTTCTTCTTATATTTTAATAATCGCATATACCTCCTCCTGCTACTTTATCCAATCCCCCCTCCCCCCGTTTTTTCATGTTTAATTACCTGAACAACACATATAGGCTTGTACTTTTCTCCTCTGTAAACTCCAAATACAATCTGAGACAATGCTTTTGTATCTTCATCTGTTAAACTGTAACGCCAGTTAAATGTAGCTTGTTCACCAAGACCATGTGACACAGAATCAGGTGGCGTAGATGTGAATTGTGATGGATCCTTGAAATAATAACTAATTATAATATATTCACACATCTTCCTTTCTTAAACTTAATTGGCAAGCTACTATATATCAAATTCATGTTCATAGAATACCTGCACAATAAGTTTAGTTTGAGAATTTAGCTCGGTGTAATCGTCGTCGTTGTACGATATCTGTAAAACAATGATATTATTTTATTATTTTTTAAAGACAAGACTGATTCGTCCAAAGATTTGGCAACGTTCAAATTATTAGTTCATGATGTGAACGCTAGAGCTAAATTCCTGGTTGGATGGTTGGATGGTTGGATGGTTGGATGGTTGGATGGTTGGATGGTTGGATGGTTGGATGGTTGGATGGTTGGATGGTTGGATGGTTGGATGGTTGGATGGTTGGATGGTTGGATGGTTGGATGGTTGGATGGTTGGATGGTTGGATGGTTGGATGGTTGGATGGTTGGATGGTTGGATGGTTGGATGGTTGGATGGTTGGATGGTTGGATGGTTGGATGGTTGGATGGTTGGATGGTTGGATGGTTGGATGGTTGGATGGTTGGATGGTTGGATGGTTGGATGGTTGGATGGTTGGATGGTTGGATGGTTGGATGGTTGGATGGTTGGATGGTTGGATGGTTGGATGGTTGGATGGTTGGATGGTTGGATGGTTGGATGGTTGGATGGTTGGATGGTTGGATGGTTGGATGGTTGGATGGTTGGATGGTTGGATGGTTGGATGGTTGGATGGTTGGATGGTTGGATGGTTGGATGGTTGGATGGTTGGATGGTTGGATGGTTGGATGGTTGGATGGTTGGATGGTTGGATGGTTGGATGGTTGGATGGTTGGATGGTTGGATGGTTGGATGGTTGGATGGTTGGATGGTTATTACTGAAGCAATATCATTATAAAGAGACAGACTTACATGTATAACGTATGTTGTTTTGTCAGAATGACGTATACCAGACAGTTCAAATGTAGCAATTCCTTTCGATACATCTCCAGCCCATCTTATGCGTCCACGGTACTCTTCAACAGTTTTTTTCTGAATTGTTTGAACTGAAATATTACCATCGTTTGATTGCGAGAGGAAAACAAGTGTGTTTTCAATATAACCATTTATTGTATTCCAAGTTCCAAAATGTATTTCTTCTATAAGTGACTGATTAGAAAATGTCCAGGTAAAGTTGACTGCGCGTCCAGTATACCCAACGGTTTGTCTACCTGGAGATAACAACAGTTTTGGACCATTCGCTTGTACTGCTGAAATGTTCAAGTTAAAACTTTATTTTTATCATCATTTGTATCAAACTTAAAATCAAGTCAAAATAGAGAAACTATTTCTTAGTCACTCAACATCTTTTCCGGCCTTACACAACATCCTTATCCTCACGTTCTACAGCTTTGGCCACATTTCACCTATTCACATGCTTCTATGGACGGGCTTTTGAAAGTTAAACCAACACATTTCGATGCGCGTAAAGGCGGCTGGTTTAACCAAATAAGGCGCGTAAAAGCTCGTTTCGCAGCGAAAAAGCTCGTGCATAGAAGTATGGGAATAGGTGAAATGTGGTCAGAGCTGTAGAACGTGAGGATAAGGATGCAGTGTGAGCATTTGTGAGGGATGTTGAGTGACTAAGAAATAGTTTAAATGTGTCAAGAACTGCACGAATTTGAGGCTAAAGATTTCCCCTCATGCACAAATGTTAAGAAACACTTATAGAGTTGTTAGTGCTAGGCTTAGATAAATGAGGTAAATAAAGCCTACACTTCGAATTAGGGTGACCAGATCAAGAGAACTGTACACAAAATATTCAAACTGCAAAATGAGACGTATATAATAGCCTTGTCAAGATATTTTGTCTGTATTTTAAACCAGCTCGATGGACCGGATATTGAAGAGTTAGCATCCTTTATTTTTAAGAATATGGGGTCACACACCAGGTCGTCTAGCCTAGCCTTAATTATTCAAGTCGTCAATGTAGGTAGATCTGGTAGATTTCATGGCATTCGTCACCTTGGTTGAATCAAGCAAAAAACTGGTCATAACCGTCTTTTTCTATGTAACCCAACATAGCCGCAGTTGTTTTTTTTTTATTGGGGGGGGGGGGGGGGGGGGAGGATTACAAAGAGGCGCTTTCTGTTGATTTTCGTGTTGATTTACTCTAGTACATGTTCTAAAAACCATGTTATCATCGTGTGTTCCGAACACGTGCTAATAAATTATGAAAGCGACGTGTTCACTTAGCCTGTTTTTGGGAAATAACTTTCAATAAAACTAAAACATAGACCATAAAGTATCTTAAAATACGTAAGCAGTTGTCTATTTCTTTATCCTATAATGCTGGTACTGGTTTGCAAAAGAAAAAATATAAGTCGATCGTGTTATACTTGATATATTCATAAATCACTTTGAAAACAATCCATCCAAGAAATGCCTTGCTGGAGCATTTTGTTAATTGTTATTATTTTCTTAATACGACATCATGTGAGCATGACTATGAGCTTGGGGAAAAAACGAACACTTACCCCTAGTTACAAATATTAATATCATCAGGAAAAAATCAAAATATATGCATCGACCGCCATCAACACCACCATTGTGTTTCATTATACTTGTCATGGTTGTTAATTTGTACAAACTCGAACCATTTCGAATATATCAGCTGTTTAGTTGCTTTGTTTTGGTATGTCGGGGTTTCCCCACGAGACCCTTACGAGCCTTCAGTTACGAAGTCGAACATTCTACAATTTAACGTACAGCATACCTGATAGAATCATCAACAAAGGAAGCAGCATCTTTCTGAACGGATCCAGTGAAGTGAATATAAGGAAGTGTAAGAAAAACATTACGTTTTCACATGAATTTAAAATCCTCTTGATTTGAGACCTCACATAGGCTTGTATTGTCTTTACATACATGCAGTTTCTTGGAACTACCGAATATGAAAACATTAACTGTACGTCATGCAAGCATCAAAACAAAGAGTCACGGTTGAATCTTTTCAGTACATAAACCGACGAAGGAAAAGGATTTTGCATCTCTGTGTCAAAGAGATAAAAACAACAACAACATGTAATCATTTAAACTATTTTTATTTACTGGTTTCCAGTTAAAGATACAAAATCATGGCATGTATTTAGATCGAAAACATTAGTTGAGTTTCTGAAACTCAAAGTTGATTCGCCCCAGGTAGCCCAAGCTATGGCTCCTATATAGAGAATGTAGGGCAGATCGTAAAATTTCTTTAAAATTTTTAAAGAAATTAATTTTCGTGTAACCTGCCATGTGGACTATTTAAAATTCTATCGCTATGAAAAGCTTTTCATTTTATAAAAACGTCATCATATCACATGATGTAAATTGTCCTAGTTCACTATGACGACACATCAAACTAATTTATTGTTTAACGCTCAGGATCATGGTCGCCAGAGGGGACAAAGTAGCAGCATAACAAATCAAATCAATAAAATTTGGTTTATAATATAGTGGAAAGAGAGAGCAGCTAGATATTAAACTAATTATCCAGAATAAAAAAAGGTTTAGCCTAAATTTCTATTATTCTTGCCCATATACGTAAACAAGCTGTGACGTCATAGTGAGACAGGGTAATAGGTTATATTTAATTTAAAAATCAGTCTTGTAACTGCAGTCAGGTTTATAATTCATCGTTTTATGATTGTTTTCTCTGACTTAAATTTACATTATTTTTACATTATTGAATTTACATTTGCGGCTCACACTCGCGCCTTACTCAGTGTCAAGGTTGTGCGAGGACAATTTAAATGAAAACAAACAATTTAACTTGAGCTCCCGCACGTGTTCAAAAGCATAGAACCATTCGATCGTTCTCCATTCGAATATCTTGCTTCTAAGAAGTCAGCGGACATAAAAGAGCTGTATGTGGGAAAGTCAAAACATCAAAGGTTACAAAACACGGCAATTTGACGGGGATACCATCGATTTCGACAATGCAAAAAATGTTGACACAGAAAGACATTACCTCAAACGATTCTTCTTAGAAACCGATATAATGGTATTCATATGGAGATGCCAATGCTGGTAACGAGCGAATGGTTCTTGCAGAATATATTCTAAGCTGTTGAACATGTGCGCAAGCTCTAGTTGAATCGCTAGTTCTTTTGATTTGTCCTTGCGCAACTATTAAGGACTGGACAATGAGTGTGAACCGAAACGTCTGTCTTTGTAATGTAAGAGAAAACAATTATAAAGCGAAGAAAGTTATTTTCACGATAGACGCCATGATGGTTTTCATATTGTAATGCAAATTAGCCATGCGGTGTTCCAGGGGGCAAACATTGGGAGAAGAGAGCATTTGTAAAAAGATCCGCTCATCCTAGAGATTTTATTATTCTCATGCCAAATATTGCTTCAAACTACCCCCAAAAAAAATGTTTGTATTTTTGGAACTGCTACGTTAGAGTCTGACTCAGAAAATTGAGTAACATTTTAAATGCCGTTTAATTTCTAAACTAGTGACCAAAGCAATCCAAATTCGAGTAATTCATTTGTCAGAAATATGTTAACACCTATGGATTGGAAAACATTAATATTATATTACAGTGCGAAACGCAAAAGTAAGGCACATTTAATGTATTTGCAAAGTTTTATGCACTGGCTTTGTGGCTTTTTGCTCTACACGAGCTGCGAATACATTAAATGTGGTAATACTTTTGCGCGTCGCGCTGTAATAAAGCAGTTGAAATCTGCGGATTTGAAGATGTTTGCCTCCTCAGCAACCACGTGACTAATCTGCATTACGATGCCAAAATCATCATGGCATCCATAGTGAATATACCCTACTGTCCTTACAACCTGATCACTTGTCGTCTAGTCTGCCCTGACCTTGTTAATAGACCCACAAACAGAGTGAAAAAGAATGATTGTATACACCTATTTCAATGGGTAATTTCTCGGATACATAATTATATTCGACTTGGCCTCCTCTGCATGTGTCTCTTGTCTCTGTCTCTATCTGTTTTTTTTTTTTTTTAACTGTGTGCATAAAGATTAAGCCGGGGGACTGGAAGCAAGAAAAATCGAGGGGAGATAAATTTCCCTGTCAAAACACCTTCCGTAGGAAACCCATAGAGGATAAATACAGAATGAGAGATGTCTGAAGAGAAGGCACTGTTTACGAAAGTGATGACATTACATATGTAAGCATGTTTGGTTGCTTACCAATCGTTAAAAAATGTTCGCGTCACTCTAAATGCTCCATTTCGAGCTTGAGCGAAAACCTTGGTCGAGTTGGCATCGAACGCATTCTGAGACTGTATCAGGGGACGAAATAGAAGCCATCTTACACTGCGGAAAAAGACAAATATAGGGGCCCGCATACTCTAGAAAACGGATACGCAAACTACAGGTATTCAGGAATTTTCGATGGTAATCAAAACCTCCTAACGTCACGTCAACCTAGAGTTTGGAATCTAGGATCCGGAACGATTTTCCGAATTCTTCTCGAAAATTTCTCTACTGATTTTGAGTTTTCTAGAAAAGAAAGTTTGTATTTTATAGCTGTTTGAATGTTTCAACACATAATTAGGAATATGTCCCCTAAAACACTCCCACAATGCACTACAATGTCATTCGAGCCGGTTTTTACCTCATCATCGGAATGGCTAATCTAGATCAGAGTATTAAAGTTCCTTCTTCAGCAAGGAACATTAGAGCTTTTTTTTGATTAACACGTCTTTAGAACAGCATGTATCAAACATATGTTAAGTTTCGTTCTATCATCTACGTAACATTGATATAGCTAAAATTAGAAACTGTCTGTCGATATCAGAGACAGAAACTTCAGTTCATGCTTTCATTACTATTAAACTAGACAATTGTAATTTGCTAATATATGGACTTCCACGAGCACAATATCGAGCGCTAGCTTAAAATTAAATTTCATATTTTATTTATTTATTTTTTCTGGTATGTATACAGTCATTGTAAAATAGGTTGTCCTGTGAAAAAAAAGACTTAAAAACCAAAAGAAGTATCACGTGATGATCACTTTTTTTTCAGTCCTAGTAACTCCATGTAATTTGTTTAATTATAAATAGCAAATATTCACTTCGATGAGCTCCTGCTCTTTGGGTTAAGGAGATCATAGTAAGAAACCGCATTTAGAAGCCCTCAGTAATCGTGATTGTTACTTGTCTTATTCGCGCCTATAATAGCTGCACAAGGCCTCGGCATCCTTAATCTATTTATTCTTATTCTGAGCTGCTGACCAAGGTTTGTCGTTTCTCTATTCTCAAGGTTTCTGTAATCGTAGGATTTTTCTTACAGTGCCAGGTGATTGGCCTGATACCCAACCCAGAACCTGGAGAACCATGCAGGGGCTGTCCTTCGTCGGGATCTTACTCTTTGACTCATATACAGCTTTTATATACAGGCTTTATCCGTTTCTGTTTTCAAAATATCGCTTAAGACACATTTATTCAAACAAGCTTTTAATTTATAAGTCTTTTACCTAATTATTCTTGTTTTATTTTTTAACTATATTTATTTGCATTAATTTTTCTTGTTCATAGTCTCATTGTTAATAGCTATATTTTTATTAATTTTACTTGTATATATTGTATGTATTAGTCAGCGCTTTGGATATGTAGTGAAATTAAGGCGATATATAAATATTATTATTATTATTATTATTATTATTATTATTATTATTATTATTATTATTATTAGGCTATACATACAGGTTTTATATACAGGCTTTATATACAGTTTTTATATACTTATATACAGTTTTTTTGCAATGCAAAATAATTATAAAAGAGCTAAGCAGAATGCCGCTATACATTTGTTGGCATTCCACTCTACCTAACTTATTTTCTTTCAATTATGGAAAAAATTATGCTTTTTGAAAATACCATAGAATATCGCACTTTGCATTTATATTCACACTAACCTTATGTTTCATTGTCCAAATAAGTTTAGGGTGCATGCGGTGCACGACTAATACAGAAAATATAAAAGCGCAGTGAGATATCCCACGGTGTATATCGATTGACATCATTATATATATATATATATATATATATATATATATATATATATATATATATATATATATATATATATATATATATATATACCCCTTTTATGGGTATGTAAATACTTTAATTGCGTCAAAGCAGCTCAATTTGGAGGACAAAGCAGAATAATTTCAATATCCAGATGATTGAAACCTATTGTTTTGTTCTCTTTTAATTGAGCTGCATTTGGACGTGCTGCAAGGGGTTTATGACTAGATTATATACATATAACAAAGATTATTTAAAATAATGCAGTCTTCTCCCCCCCCCCCTCCCCCCCTTCCAAATTAACCTACATTTCATGGCTTATTTTAACCAACAAAACAGGTGTATACGTTTACTATTTAAAAAAATTGTATGACTGTGAAACGCTTGTGATAGAAACGTACCGTGTCGTGCCCTAAATGAGTGCATTCGGTGGTTCTCGTAAATTCCTTACCTTAATTAGGAACAACGCACCGCAAAAGTCTCAAAGTCATACAACACTGTTCTGATAGAAAGGAAAAGGCAAGCATACCTATTATTCATAAGGTTTCTGTACTACAAGTGAAATATCTATTATTTTGTATCCTCTGCTTCTGAAAATATAATCAAAGCACGATATTATTGGCAATTTTAGTTCAGTCAATTCAACACAAAACGTTCTTAGGAAATGTTCTGTGCCATAACAAGGCAAATCAAGATTGAGGTGCAAACAGTATATCCTTGAAATACAAATTACTAAATAGCACAAAATAGTGCTAAATAAATAGTAGAAAACAATATAATTTGAATAAAATTGTACTAATTAGTATAATTAATGTTTCACGGATATACTGTTTGCACTCTATATTAATGATTAAAAGTATGATAAATAAATAAAAATACGTATTATTACGAGAATATCCCTAGTTAAATGAACGTTGTCAGATTAAATAAATAACAAATAAGAATTCATTTATATTTCAAAACAGGTTTTGCTGCGAGCAAAGCGAACAGCGACACTAAACACGACAGGGATCCCTGTGGACGCGTGTTCCTATGCTGTCTATACCGTGGAAATCTCAATCAAGCGAGTGAACTAGCGAGCTTGCTTTGGATGATTTCCGAATATGCAGTACTTTAGATCAGCAGCTTTTTTCATCAATTTGGGCGTGGCCAACATCACGCATATTTCTCTTATTTCTCTTATTTCTCTTATTTCGCCCAACGAGGCACAAACGAAAAACCAATCACCTATTATGGTGACGAATACTGTTCTGCCCATTGTGATGGAGCCCGATGAGGCACAAATCAATGATGGACATGCATATATTCCACTTTCAATTTTATCTCATTACTGTTGTTACTGTTCTTATAGTTATTAAAGAGCATACGGACATGATGGAAATAAATAAATTCAACTTTAAGTTTATCTTGTTACAAATTAAAGAACAATTATATAAACTTTAAAAAGAAAAAAAAGCTTACCTTCCAGTGAACGAGAACAAGGAAAGTTAATGTCATTAGAGACAATAAAAACGCTGCCACCAAACCAACATTCTTACGAAAAAAATCTAAAACAACAACAACAACATCAACAAAGTCAGTGTAGAAGCCGCCTCCCGGTTGACCAAGTTGGATGGGCACCGGTCAGTACAGAACTGCTATAGGTCATTGATCAATCCCCGTGGCCAGAACAACGCACACTAAGGGTCTTAAAATACCTGAGTAGAAGGTACTGCAATTTATCTAAAGAACTGCAAATGGCTAGACCCTCGCCGTGGCTCTGATGTCACGTAAAATGGCATCTTAGAGTGGTCAATGAGAGAGGGAGAACTGTTTAGAAATGCCAAGTTGCAACTTTTGCGTTTCGACGTTTCTAAATAAATCGATAATGATGGTGATGATGATGATTTTATGATAATGATGAAAATGATGATGATGATGACGAAGCAGAGGTATAAAAATTCGCAAGAGCAACCTAAGTAGTATGAAAGCAAACATATACACAGTGCCATGTAAGAAGCAAAGGCAACGTCATATAGTTTTTTTTATCCTTACCTTTCGTTGGACTTACACTTGTAACTTCAAAGGAATCTAAATTAATAATCAAGCAATGGTCATTATTTTCTATCAATTTTGCTTCTCACTTGCATGACACTGTGATAATTTTGAATTAAAAAATCAACAATTGTTATTATCACTAATGTCCTGGTCATGCAACACCTGCATTTGTTGACTTTTAATTTTCTTACAAGAAAAGTAAAAACGAATGTTTGTGTTTGGGAGGATGCTGCATGGTTTAGGAACGAACGCTCTCCTTTATAGCCCCAAAAAAGTTCAGCTATATTTATGACACATCTTCATCACAAAAGTAATTTCCACGTTAGCCATGAACAAAGAGATTGCTATCAGAACCGTTTTCAATCGTTTTCTTTTTTACTCCGACGAAGGACTAGCGTCCGAAACGTCAGTAAGTGATCTCTCTTATTTTTTACGGTGTAAAATTTAACTTTTTATCCATACTGTTTCATTAGAAACACCGACGCAGCCCACACTAGCTTACCGCTAGTTATCATCTCTTTACGTTTTAACAATAGTCGATTCTTACCATTAAAGCATTTTTTGGTCGATGCTGCAAAATGAAGCACAAGTTATATAAATATAAGTCAGCAACTTGCATTACGAGGTAGGGCTATGCAATCTAGCTGGGAAGTCCTAGGCAGCGTCTTTAGGAGTGGGTAGTTATGACCCATCTTTTCTAAATTTATTGTATACTATTAATTTGTACAAATTTCGTATCTGAACCCATTTTGTATTTCATGTTATGATAGTTCATTATGCAGTTATACTTTGCTCCTTACCAGTTGTATTAAAAGATGTCGTAGGGGTTTGTGTAACATACGTTGAAACCATTTTCGTAGTCGATGAGATGTAAGCTGAATAAAACAAACAGAACACTATTCTAAATACAGCTTTTACCAAAAAAACGTTTCGTAAATGGTTTGCTGCAGGTTGCATGGACATATCAAGCTTGAAATGTATTGTTGATCATATCAAAATAATGCCTACCGACAAAGGAAAAAAAAACTAATATGTCGGAAAAAACGAGCAGAAAAATTTTCGGGATATCCCGAGAGTCAATATTGTTGCGCAATTTCGCAGATTGCATTCACGTCGCTCATATATCATTAGTTGATTTATGACTTGGTATGCAACATGGAACAAAGCGATCATCGCCCTTTTTTCTAAGTGGCTGTATCTCTGCGAGTGCTGTACTATTTACATTATGAATATATACACAAACCAACCTTTTTTCTCAACTTTCAACCTGACGGTGTAACCCAGGGCTCCGTTTTTTCTCTCACGAATGTTTGCAACATATTCCTTTTCATCGTACATCGTTACATTCTTCAACAAAAACCAAGCACGACCCATTGTCAAGTTGCCAACAAAATAGACCCTGTTTCGATATTTAAGATCCATATTTGTATTGTAGTACACAACGTTCCTGTACACATTGGTGTTGATAAAGAGAGAATCAGGACTGTTGCCATTTTTAATCCCCCAGCTGACAGAAAATATAATTCTACCGTCGTCTGTGGTCCAGTTAAAACGGGCTTCGCTGCCAACATAGCAAACAAGTGGGTTTCGTGGGGAGATAACGTTACACACACCTGCAATGACAAGGGGTATAACATCAATGAGATAAAAAGGCTAGATTTCTGATGATTTTTACTTTATGATATAATGATAACAACAATTGGTTAAAAAGGTCAGCGTTCGTGACATTCTGAAGTCTTCAAGCATGTGCACAATGTTATATATATTTTTCTGATATTTTTTTTTACCTTTTTCTATCTTTACATTGTTTTTTGGAGTCGAATAAGTCCCCTACCTTCCCCTATGCCTCCCCTCCCCCTCGACCACAAACCACCCCACCTCCCCCCCCCCCCCCCCCCCCCCCACCTCTACACGTCTACCTCCTACCCTCATCCCTTTTTTTTAAGGTTGAAAAACACAAATTCTAAATTGGGACGATTATATATCAGGTTCATTTTTTTTTTTTTTTCCTTGAAATTGTTAAGGCTAAAGAGATCTTCTGAAACCGTTTGGAATGGATGTCCCTCAAATCGCAGTTAGGAGAAAATTGAATAAATGCTAATTAACAATTCTGTTTTGTAAATTATAACCTTAACAGAACATGGGGGTCAACCATTAGGGCAAAAATCGAAAGACATCTAGAAAATACTGATGTTATGCTAATTAGCAATTATATTTTCCCAGGCCTTACACATGCTTGAGTTTGTAGCTTGGAGAGGTTGTCATGCATACATCCCTTATTTCTAAAAATTCAGTCACACAATACATCGATCACCTAGCTGGCGGGCTGAATGGTTCAGAGCATTAATATAAAAAATATAATGAAGTTGTCTGTCTAGCTCTTAGTCCATGTGCTCCTTTCGAAAAAAATAACAGCTTGACGTACGTAACCTTTGCATGCACATCTGTATGACACTTCGTCTGACACGAGACAATTATGCAAATACGTCATTCTGGCGCCTTTATTATTTCTTGGAAAACGCTTCGAAAACACCACAAGAACTATAAAGTTTTATAATTATATATATAACTATATCGTAAAACTCAGTTCTTTCGGGAAATAAATGAATAAACAGAATATTATAGAAAGCAGTTTTCAGCTTGTTTTGTGTACATTTCCGCAATTACATCGTTGTTATTCATGAATAGCAGCAGACTGAATAATAAGACAAAATATCTAAGACATTTGTTTACTATATTTTGCGTATTTTAAACTTATTGAAGTGAATAAAGATTTTTTTTGATCTGCGTCGAAAATAAGTTTTACTGGAAGAACAGCCAGGGTTTCAAAATCATAATACTCTAGGTTAGAATTATGTGCCTTAAATGCGTCCAGACACAACTTGAAAACAACCACAAGTACGGAAGTTTGGGTTACGATCGAAGAAATATGAAAAATATAGCATTGAAACGTTTAGGATCCAAAACCCTGATGGATAGAAAGGGTTTTAGGAGATGAAAGTTTGAATTATAACGTAAAGTAAACAAGATGGGAAGAAGATTCTAAGAAAGATAAGCCAGTCGACAACGTAAACAACATCTAAGGGGTTCGTGTCATAAGTATGCTGAAGACAGTCAATTTCTGGCAAAAGATATTCTTTGAAACATAATATAATAGTAATGGTATTACAATAATTCCAAATCTCGCGATGTCACAGTATTTTTAATCAAGAATATGAGAGCTTGGAGTATACGAGCAGTTATTTAAAGTGACTTTTTTGTCGAGGACCCTTCCAAAATAGAAGTGCGTTTATATTTAGGTCCGGGGGGTTAACATCGGTGATCTATAGCTAGGTGTAAAGAAGCTTCAAATTATGGTAGTAAAAGAAATCCGTGATTGCTACTATTCAATCTCACTTCTTTTAACTTGATTTTACGAAGAGGTGTATTCCAGGTAAGGTTGATCGATGCTACATTAGTTATTGAATTGCCAAATAGAGTAATTTTGATCAGAAACTTGGAAACGAAATGAAAATAATAGTATGTTCGAATTATAGGCCTTTTGCAACAACAGGTCACGTGACCCTATCCCTCTTAAATCGAGCAGCTGTGTAAAATGAACATCAGAAATGAGAAGAGCGCCTCCAAGTAAGAAAGCGAAATCACAGCTCATAAAAGGTAACACAAGGGAAATGGCATTAAATATAAAATTAAATATCTTATAAGGATTTGTATGGAAAATATGCTCTGGATGGCAAACCATGCCCCCATAGCACTTTTACCATACAAATCCTTATAAAATATTTAATCATATATTTAATGCCATTTTCCCTATACCAAACATTATGAGCTAAAACTTTTCCTTCTTACTAACATTGAGGTGCTCATTTCTGATGTTCATTTTGGCACATCTGCTCGATTGAAGGGTCTATTTGTGTGTGTTGTTTTACAACATGGTCGCAGTGTCGCATTGTTTTGATTGCAGGACCGAGGATCGATTCAAAAATAAATATGAATATGAAATATGGAGTTGAGTGGTATCGTGTACTGTCCCATGGATAGTGAATCGATGCTGTCAGTCGTTATTTCCGATAGCACACGTGGATACGTAGACTTAGCCGGACTTCTTGGAAAAGAAGAAAGAAGCACCAGGCTTGATATAGTCTATTTTACTAGTCTGACCAATAAACCATGACGTATTTTGTTTAGTGTTATCTGATTGACATAATCCCAGAATGCATTGTCGTTCAGACTAGTAATCTAGACTATTGACAAGACGATACCCGAAATTAGATTATTTGATCTACGAGTTTTCATCAAAATAAGCAAGGCAGCAGGGCCCGGTTATACGAAGGGTGTTAAGCGCTATCCAATGGGTATACACTGACCCAAGTTTGACGACTTCAAAAAGCAATTATTTGAAGGCAATGGACTGTGGCTCTTATGTCTGCTATTATGATGATTCAACTAGTTATTCAAAAGGTACATCCATTTCTATTAGTTAGATTTTTTTCTAGGAAAACAAAAACAAAGAATAAATTTATGTACTACGGATTATTTTGATATTATCGGCGTTTCTGTTTTGTTTTCCTTTCTATATCTTCATTACAGGTAACATAACGAGTAAGACCTATAATGACTGCCGGAGATCAACATGTAATGAGCCGTAAAACATGCGGTCAATTCGAGTAAAACAATTGAATTATTATATTTATTAAATATCCTTTAGCGATATGCACATTCTCCGTTGTATGTTTTTAACATCTTACATCGAAGATCTCATTGGCCAAATATATGATTCGTTTTAGAAAAAGAATAAATTTCAAAACGTGTCACGCGCAGGTATATAATTTTACATAATTTACATAATCTATGGCTATGTGACGTATCGGGGACTCCCCCGTAAATTTGTATATTGCATTTTTAAAGCCTGATACTAAGGTTATGTCGTTTTCGAAACGCCATTATACAAAGAACATCGCGAGTGAAAGGAGCAAAATACCTGATTGAATCATCAAGAAAGGAAGCAGGATATTTCTTATTGTTTCCAGACCAGTTAATGGTATGAAAAACATCATCTTTGCAGTTGAATTTAATCCCTTACACGATTTAGGCTGTTGCACTCAATTTTATTCAACCACTGATAGATTTCTTGGAATAAGCTCAACAGTGTCACGCACGCACGCGGCGTTTCTGATGAAAAAGGAAAGAAATTTCGCCAACTTATAAGGTATAATTGTTAAAGCAAAATTCAGCAATTAGCTAGTTCTAACTAGCTAAAAAAGAATTTCAAAATTCATAAAGGTACAATATTTGAATCACTGAACAACAAAGTGACAATGTAGCTACTGGCGTAGCTCAATAACATTGTAACACAACAACTTGGAGACAAGAGTCATTGTTTATGCACGCTGCTCTGTAATTCTATATATCGTATGGTACAGACATAATCCAACTGTGATGCCAGCAGCGGCTATACATTTCTGTATGCAGCTCCAAAACCGACACAGGAAAAGTGTTTTGCAGTGCCAAAGAACAAGCTTACAAACAAAGATATTTACTGCATGTGAACTATGGGATATTTATTGACTTATTTTAACTCAAAGATACAAATTAATTTAATGTTTCCGTCTATCGGCTGATCAAAAAGCACAAGAATTAAAACCGGTTTCTAAGACCTAATGTCAAATTCCAGACATGCAGAAACCCCAAGCTAATCCTCAGTCAAATTTCCACTAGTAAACAGATACTTATAGGATACTCTAATGTACACTATTTCTTTCGAACATATTATTTCTTTACTTAAAATACTGATCTAGGAATGTTTTCCCATCTTTTTTATTATAGGAAATGAGTATTTTTTTATTTATATATATTTATCAAAAACTCAATGAAAAGTATCCTTTTTCATCTTCTCTTCTATAACTTTTCATATATTGGCTCATTATTTTCTTGACCTGAGAGACCTTGAATATCAGCATATTCAGTGTCTTTGTATTCTGGTGGAAAAGCAACACTTGGCATTTCTTCACTATATTTGAAGTCCCATAGCTCAGCATAAATAATTTGTCCTGGCCGCTAGAGAAACAATATAAGTCATTACTAATTGGCATCACTATTGAACAATCTTGACACTGTATACGATATAGGAATAACTCAGTCAATTCTTCCATTCCATCTCAGTCAAATCCAATCCATCCTAGTCACATTCAATCCATCTTAGTCATATCCAATCCATCCCAGTCACATCCAATCCATCCCAGTTACATCCATTCCATCTCAGTCACATCCAATCCATCCAAGTCACATTCAATCCATCTCAGTCACATCCAAACCATCCCAATCACATCCAATCCATCCCAGTCACATCTAAACCATCCCAGTCACATCCAATCCATCCCAGTCACATCTAAACCATCCCAGTCACATCCAATCCATTCCTTGTCACATTCAATCCATCTCAGTCACATCCACACCATCCCAGTCTTATACACTGTATCCCAGTCACATCCAATCCATCTCAGTCACATCCAATCCATCCCAATCTTATATAATCCATCCCAGTCACATCCATTCCATCTCAGTCACATCCAATCCATTCCAGTCACATCCATTCCATCTCAGTCACATCCAATCCAATTCAGTCACATCCATTCAATCTCAGTCACATCCAATCCATTCCAGTCACAAGTAAACCATCCCAGTCTCATCCATTCCATTTCAGTCACATCCATTCAATCTCAGTCACATTCAATCCATTCCAGTCACATCTATATATTTCCATCTCAGTGAAATCTATCCAATCCTAGTCACATCTAATCCATCTCATTCGAATCCAATAAATCCCAGTCACATCCATTCCATCTCAGTCAAATCCAATCCATCCTAGTCACATTCAATCCACCTAAGTCATATCCAATCCATTTCTGTCACATCCAATCTATCCCATTTACATCCAATCCATCTCAGTCACATTCAATCTATCCCAGTCACATCTAATTCATTCCAGTCACATCCAATCTATCCCAGTCACATCCATTCCATCTCAGTCACATCCAATCCATCCCAGTTATATCCAATCCATCCCAGTCACATCCAATCCATCTCAGTCACATCCAATCCATCCCAATCTTATATAATCCATCTCAGTCACATCCATTCCATCCCAGTCACATCCAATCCATCTCAAACACATCCAATCCATCCCAATCTTATACAATCTATCCCAGTCACATCCAATCCATCCCTGTCATATTTAATCCATCCCAGTCACATCCATTTCCATCTCAGTCAAATTCAATCAATCCCAACCACATTCAATCCATCTCAGTCACATCCATTCCATCCAAGTCACATCCAATCCATCTCAGTCACATCCAATCCATCCCAATCTTATACAATATATCCCAGTCACATCCATTATATTTCAGTCACATCCAATCCATCCTAGTCACATTCAATTCATCCAAGTCATAACCAATCCATTTCTGTCACATCCAGTCTATCCCAGTCACATTCATTCCATCTCAGTCACATCCAATCCATTCCTGTCATATTCAATTCATCCCAGTCACATCCAGTCGATCCCAGTCACATTCATTCCATCTCAGTCACATCCAATCCATTCCTGTCATATTCAATTCATCCCAGTCACATTCATTCCATCTCAGTCACATCCAATCCATTCCTGTCATATTCAATTCATCCCAGTCACATTCATTCTATCCCAGTCACATCCAATCCATCACATTTACATCCAATACATCTCAGTCACATTCAATCTATCCTAGTCACATCTAATTCATTCCAGTCACATCCAATCCATCCCAGTCTCATCCATTCCATCTCAGTCACATCCAATCCATCCCAGTCACATCCAATCCATCCCAGTCATATTTAATCCATCTCAGTCACATCCAAACCATCCCAGTCTTATACACTCTCAGTCACATCCATTCTATCTCAGTCACATCCAATCCATCCCAATCTTTAACACTCTTTCTCAGTCACATCCAATCCATCTCAGTCACATCCAATCTATTCCAGTCACATCCATTCCATCTCAGTCACATTCAATCTATCCCAGTCACATCTAATCCATTCCAGTCGTATCCAATCCATCCCAGTCTCATCCATTCCGTCTCAGTCACATCCAATCCATTCCAGTCACATGTAATCCAACCCAGTTACATCCAATCTATGTCATTCACATCCGAATCATTCCAGTCCCATCCAATCCATTACAGTCACATCCAATTTATCCCAGTCACATCCAATCTATCCTAGTCCAATGCAGTCATATCCAATCCATCTCAGTCACACACAATACATCACAGTTTCGTTAAATTCATCTCAGTCGCATCCAATCCATCTCAGTCACATTCCACGTTCCTCCCTTTTACTATTTAAAATTGATTTCTACACAGATCGCTCTATTTCATTGTGTACATTTCTTAAAATCTGCCATTATAAATTTTCGCTGCATTACCTTTTTCTTGCTTTTATCGACCTGGGCATATATTGGCACCACATCTTTATTATCAAGCCTATTTTTCATTTCAATAGAAGTATCAACTTGTGCGTAAATTGGTATTTCACGCTCGTCTGTTTCATTGATGTCAGATGAACATCTAGTATTCCTGCTACACCAAAATGGAATTCAAAAACGAAAAAAAAAAACAAAAAAACATTAAGAAACAAGATAAGACAAACAAAACAAGGGGAGAATCAATTCCAAAAACCCTGAGTTTCAATGAAATATAAATTCAAGATTTTGTATTCTGCTTCAAATCATGTGTTAATGGTTAATACTTACTCATTACAAATCCTGTTTTTTGTCCCATCTTCTACAAAATATATAGTTATAATTAGATTATGAATATACATTTTATTTAAAAGAAAAACTAATAAACACTTACTTTTCTTAGACATACATGTCTTTTTGGTAATAATGAACAGGGTAAATCCAATTGCTAACGCCATCAGCAATCCTACACCAATTATTGCTCCCACCACAGGTGTTATACTCTTTCGTTTCCCTCTACTAGCTATTGCTATCTGGGTAGAGGCTTGATAAAATAATGCAGATTTTAGTTTTGTATATTTCCTATAGTTAATTTATCTTATTTCGTTTTTTTTTTTTTTTTTTTTTTTTTTTTTGGCTATAGCTTAACAAATTAAGGAGTGTTTCTTTTTCAATGTTGATCAGTGGATTTGTGTAACTACATTTTTGAATTTCCGTCCGCCTGAATTGCAACTGGCTATTGGATTTTTCTGTCAGCTTATTAAAGCTGGTTTCCCTCCTCTCTCTCTCTCTCTCTCATCTCCATCCTCCATCATCCCTCGGAGTACGTGTGTGCTGCACGGATATTCCTTGCGATCAGGAACGCAACGCGTCCAAAAGGCAATGCTGTACCGCACCGAAAGGTTAAATAAGTTTGCCACTGTTCGATATGCATAATTACTACCTTACTGTGTTGTCCTATGTTGTAATTTATTGCTTAATTAATAATTTGTTTAGTATCTGTATATTGCATGTAACATGTAAGCTGACCTCCACTGTAATTCAGCACATGCTGCCAAGTGGTTCATTAAACATATTCATCATCATCATCATCTCTTTCTCTTTCTCATCAATAGTTACAATATTGTAACTATTGTAATTATTTATTTAAAAAAAATATATAATATATAGTACACGTAATAGTTTTATATAGCTCTTTTTTTCTATCGGTAGTCATTATTGTTATTACATGATTTTCATGTAAAGCAATTGTATAACTGATAGAATATTCTGGTTAAAAGTACATCATCATCATCATCATCATCATCATCATCTCTTTCTCTCTCTCTCTCTCTCTCTCTCTCTCTCTCTCTCTCTCTCTCTCTCTCTCTCTCTCTCTCTCTCTCTTATTATTCTATTGTCTCTATCTCTTTTCAATGGCAGCCATACTAAATGATCCAGCCCACTGAGAAAGAGAGTAAAATATACACAATCATCTAGTTTACCTTGATTAGTGACTCTTGTTGTTCCTCTGAAAGTAGTTGGCTTGTCCCCATTCTCTCCGTTGACACTTAGAGATACTGTTGAAACTTTATCAGCAAATGAAGACTAAATTAGCTAAACCCATTCACCCATCCAAGCAACAGTGTATATTTTTTTCTAACAGACTAGCCTAGCCATTCTTTCTCCTTTCACTCTCTCTCTCTCTCTCTCTCTCTCTCTCTCTCTCTCTCTCTCTCTCTCTCTCTCTCTCTCTCTCTCTCTCTCTCTCTCTCTCTCCTTCCTCTCTCTTTCTCTCTTTCTCTCTTTCTCTCTTTCATTATTTATCTCTATTTTCATTGATAGCCAATCCAAATGATCCCCGATGAGAAAGATAGCATGGCGTTACAAAGTCATCAAGTATACCTTGTTTAGTGACTCTTGCTGTTCTTCTGTAAGTGGTTGGCTTGTTCACATTTTTCCTATCAACACTGGAAGATTCTGTTGAAACTTTAATCAGTAAATGAAGAATTCAGTTAAACCCATTCACTCATCTAAGCATGCACTCATTAATTTATCCTTCCATAAATGCATGCTACCTCCCATCATTCCACCTATTTATTTAGCCATCAATCCGATCCATTCATCAACCTACCCACCAATCCATCCACCAACCTACCCATCCATCCATCCATCCACCTACCCATCCATCCATCCATTCAACGTACTCATCCATCCATCCATCCATCTATTCAACCATCCAACCATCCAGCCATTCAACCAAGCAACCAACCAAACAACCCATCTATCCATCCATCCATCCTTCCATAACAACAGGCCAGACATTGCAGTTCCTAGGAACTAATTAGTCAGTAAACTTTACAGTCTTATTTAGATTAAGAGCCATTGTAAGAACGTATTTGTTATGTCACAAAATATATTCACTTGCTCGCGCTTTATGTAAGAGCTGTTACTTAATTTCTTTATACTGTGAACAATATTGCATTAAGGATATCTTACATCGTCATATTAAATAAATATTGTAACTCACTCACTCAATTGCGTGACGTTAATGAAATGTTCATCTTCCCCAAGTTCATTTTCTGCATGACATCTATATTGTCCATAATCACTGCTGTCTTTGGTTTCGAAAGTCAGCACGCTTTCTGTTATGTTTTCTATTCCTGAAACGATCTTGCGCCCACGTGGGTCATACCATGTGATTCGTGGAAGAGGTTGTCCTGTTGCTATACAATGTAAACTTATATTCTCCTTTTTTATAGACACAGCTGCTGCCCTCGTGGTTTTGACAGTGTCAATCTGTGGTCTAACTGTAATGACAAATTATTAAACTGATGCCATTATATCTGATTGGATAGGTTAATCTCCATTCCTTCGGCAATCTTAAACATAACACATGGCCCTTCCGGTAGCATTAAGTATGATGCGGTTGTGGTGCAAACAACCTTTTTTTTTGCAAAATAAAACCCTTTTTGGTTTCATAATTGTTACAATAATCCTGTCGTGTTGCATGGTCACTTGAAACCTACTATTTTTAAAACCGTTATAAAAGCTGTTTAAAACTACTTACACAACACGATTATCTTAACTTCCATAGTCACAGGTTTCTCGTTTGGGTTGTTACTAGCTCGACATTCATACCCTCCACCTCGACGTTTTGTGATATTTTTTATCGTCAGAGTAGCATTTCCTACTCCTTCACTCACGATATTGCCTAGAGTCAAACCTATCCATGTGACATTGGGTCTCGGGTTGCCAGTAGCAGAACAACGTATATCCAATCTTTCCGACTCTTTTATTCTTACTGCTGTTGTATTTTCCGTTGCTATCGTTATTTTTGGTATTGCTAAAAAACAACAAAGAAAAATTAGCTATTTTGGCAAACTTAAAAAACAAAAGGTAGTTGGAATTGAAGCTCAATTGAAGTCAATTGAAGAAAGTGTACTCATTCTGTAGGATTAGAAGTAGTGATTTTCTATTTCTTTTTTTGAAGGTAATGTTATAGTATATTCTATGTTGAAAATTTGACCTTTTTTATTTCTTGTTTTCTTCTTTGTCCCCTCGAGCTTTCTTTTTCTCCAATCCTCACACATATCTTTCAATTTGAGATATCAAGGATTTTCTTAAAAAACTTCAACTACTTACTTGTTACAACAAGCTTTACTTTACTTGTGATAGGATTCTTTGTCGTGAGCATCAGACTACATCCATACGTACCACTGTCAGCTATCGTAATATTCTCTATGACCAGAGTAGCATTTGGTTCTCTGCTGACACGAATAGGACTAAGCAATCGTTTTGGACATGTTCTATTGTTGATAGTCCACTTTCTTTGTTCAAAAAAGAGTTCATAACTAATGACCGATTCCGAATTATTTGGGTCATAAAAAGACCACTTTGGTGACATATCTTGGAAATCGTTTGTTCTGTCGTCTGCTATGTAATCCCAAACGAACCGCGCTGTTTTTCCAATAGATACGTACAGCACAATTGGTGGTACCTTCGTAAACCCAGCCTGTCCTGGGAAGCAAAGGAAATATTGAAAAAACAAATGTGCCGAGAGATATGGGAGATTGAAATATATAAGACACGTTATTATTAGTTATCATTATCTCTAATGTATGTCGAGAATATAATGCATTAATATTAAATACCTTTAGCCATGTACACAATGTTGAAGATAGTAATTAATAGCGCAATAAACAATGTTTTGGTGATGAAATTCATAATTTATCTCTTCAGCAAAGATAGTTGTAAATCTAGTACTTGTTCGTTTTGGAATGGATATGTTAATGCGTATATAGATAGCCTTATTGCGATTTGTAAATGCGAGCAAAGAAAATGAAAGACAAGATTATGTTACCCACGTTTCGTAAGTTTCGTGGTTTAGTTAATTCATATGGATTCCTAATTTTTACAATCAATCTACGTATTCGTTCTTTCATTCATCCATCCCTCTCTACCTCTCTTCCTCCCTCCCATCCTCCATCCCCGGCTCCCCCCCCCCCCCCCAGCTCCCTCCCTCCCTCCCTCAATCCATTCATCCATCTACCCAACCATATAACCATCCAACAAGCAAGCTATCCAACCATCCAGCAAACCAACCAATCAATCAATCAACCAACCAACCAACCAACCAACCAACCAACCAACCAACCAACCAACCAACCAACCAACCAACCAACCAACCAACCAACCAACCAACCAACCAACCAACCAACCCTACAACCAACCAACCAACCAACCAACCCACCCACCCACCAACCAACCAACCAACCAACCAACCAACCAACCAAACAACCCATCTATCCATCCATCCATCCATCCATTCATTCACACATTCATTCATCCATCCATTCATTCACACATTCATTCATTCATTCACACATTCATTCATTCATTCATTCATTCATTCATTCCTTCCTTCCTTCCTTCCTTCCTTCCTTCCTTCCTTCCTTCCTTCCTTCCTTCCTTCCTTCCTTCCTTCCTTCCTTCCTTCCTTCCTTCCTTCCTTCCTTCCTTCCTTCCTTCCTTCCTTCCTTCCTTCCTTCCTTCCTTCCTTCCTTCCTTCCTTCCTTCCTTCCTTCCTTCCTTCCTTCCTTCCTTCCTTCCTTCCTTCCTTCCTTCATTCATTCATTCATTCATTATTCGACCTTGGAAAGATCAGCCAAACTTCAGGGAGACCTAGCGTACAGTTAACGGTCCCTTATTTGTATAATACATAAGGGTAAATTTCACCCTTCGAGAGAGAGAGAGAGAGAGAGAGAGAGAGAGAGAGAGAGAGAGAGAGAGAGAGACAGACAGACAGAGAGAGAGAGAGACAGAGAGAGAGAGAGGGAGAGAGAGAGTCATTAAATTTATTCTTAACTTTTTTTATTTTTGTCTCGGGTCTAGAAGGAATTGTTAGTAATCATTTATTGTCAGTTGCAAGAATAGCCAGACTATAAGACCGCTTAAAGTTTAAAACTGTCCTAGTTATTTAAATAATCAGAGGCCCAGAAAGTTCATGGTTATCTACACAGCAACTGGGCCAATTTAAAAAAATGTTTATTTTTCGAAGTAACAATATTTCTCGAAGAGACAGTATTTGTATAATGATCATCCGGGTGGATGTAGTCCTGAGAAGGACTGTTTGATGTAAAAAAATGACTGAGACAATAATATCCAGAAGCCGGAACTTCCGTCCAAAATTTTGAAATATCATTTGATTATCATGAACCAGTGTAGCAAAGGAAATAATTGGATTCTACTTCAAACGTTCCATATTAGCATAGTTATCAAAATAAAAAGGAAACTGAATGTTTTGTTTCTTGTGGACCTTGACTTTTTTGCACCTAGAAATACAAAGAAAAAATCTTTTCAAAGATTGGTCTAACAATAGAAACTGTGTAATAATTTTAATACACCACACTACAGTTTTAAGTTTAACGGACATGTTTCAGCAGCCTTGCTGCCATCATCAGTGTAAATGGTGGAGTTTCAAGAATTGCATCAACCACAATTATTACCAGTGTATTACTGACCTGTGTAGATTGAAGGTGTTGTAGATTGTGCAGTACTAGTGCTCTTGTCTAAGGTATTACTAGCACTAGAAATAGTCGTCGGAGCTATAGCTCCTTTTTCTCTTTCTGAATACAACATAATAGAAACAAATCAGAGATGGAAGCAGTAGGAAAGTACAAGTTTCCAAATATAAAGTACAGCTGCAACACATTTAAAATGTGATTCAAATCACATTTACAATACAAAATAAAAGTAAATATAAGAAAAAGGCTAGGGATGATTACAGGGGGATAGGTTTGGAAGTTAGAGAGAGTTGAAATGAGGTAGGAAGTTAAGACGAAGGGAAGCAAGGAGAGGTAGAGGTGGTGGAGTTAAAATGGGGAAGAGAGCAAGGTAAGATCGAATGTAGGTAGTGAGGAAGGATAGAAGAAAGTGAGTTGCGGATGAAAGAAGCTAAGGGAGGGAGAGAGAAAAAGACGATAGGGTGGATATATCGAGGTAAAGGGGAGATGGAAGGGAGTAAGCAAAGAAACATCATGATCATCTTTTTATTGGTTACTGGACATTTCAATATATAACTCCTTGGGTAATACGTATACATGCCCCAATTAATATACTTGCCTTTTTTCTTGACTACTAATTGTACATGGTAGGGTATAATTCTGGTGACCTTGTCACTGATACTTGCAATATACCAATTGCAGTCGTCAATCGTCAAGTTTTTAAGTGTAAACCAAGCACACCCTGCTTCTAAATTACCGGTAAAATCAACCCTTCCTTTGTATTTTCGGTCCATATCATTATTAAAAAATATCTTTTGATTGATAATATCCACATTTATCAGTTGTGGGTCAGCTATGTTGCCTTTGAGAATACCAAAAGTTGCGGAGATTATCCTTTTTCTACAGGTATTGTTCCACATAAACACAGCATTGCTCCCTTCACATATTTCTACATTTTTTGGACCACTTATGCAGCTGTTCACTACTGTATAGAAAACAAGTAAAACAAGAAATAGCATTCAAAATTTGGTTTCAGAATACATGTGCCAGCAAAATATAGACAACTCAAGAAGGAGGAAAGGAGGGGTTTAAAAATATGCAGGAAATCTTATAGGAATACTTAATTCAATTTGGATACAGAATTATCCTCATCTGCAGTCAATTTCTACCTTGTTTTTTTTTATTATTTAATTCAAAAAAAAAAAAAGAATATTGGTGTAGAAAGAAAATTATGATCGATTCGAAGAAGAATGTTTCGGTTCGAGCTCGCCATTCGGTCATACTGTATGTAATAATTCAAATGTATAGGAATGTATAGGTGCGACATGAATGTCATGTTGATATTATTATCGGTATGCATTTTCTACAGTAGATTTTGATACAAGATAATATCTGGTGAAAAAAGCAGCTTGGATACTAAATATTTGTTGATTTTTCGTAGTATAAGCTGAAATATTTTCGTAAGATGATGACATCCTTTTGATTGCTTTCGTTTTCTAGGCTTCCCTTCACT
This sequence comes from Anthopleura sola, assembly GCA_023349425.1. NCBI lineage: Eukaryota > Metazoa > Cnidaria > Anthozoa > Actiniaria > Actiniidae > Anthopleura > Anthopleura sola. The sequence continues at coordinate 1,171,637 of JALHLI010000002.1, forward strand.
GCAATAAAACTAGGAAGTTCGAAATATTTCTTTTGGAACATCTGTTTCAGTTTTTCGTCTTGTACTTTTAGCTTCAGCTGAAAGAATTTGTTTTGAATTTTACTGAAACATTTATCATAAGATGGCTTGGGCAACTGGTATTTGAACGAATTCAATTATATTTTCAAATTCAAGAAACAACGCTGGTTGTGGCCGCCTGATTACATACACCATGTACTATCGAATATCTTATATTAAAAATAAACTGGAGTGTAAAAAAGTCGTTTCTTACCTTTGCTTCTTCTAGGTATGCTCAAATTGAGGAAGAAGAGAACTATAAAGTTATGGTGGAATTTCTTATAACCCAACATGTTTATTCTTCAATACCATTCTAGGAATTCGAGTAAGCGGAAAAGATTATTGCTTAATTATACAGCCATCTGCGCTTGCGTATGTCGTTATGCTTGCGTCGCTATGGTGGGCTAGGCTCAAATATGTACCATTTTCGCTTCAATACATATTCGAATCTTTTCCTAAAGTTTGAAGTATTAAAATACCCAACAGCAACTGAAGATGTTAGTCCGAATAATTATTCAAGTCTGCGAAAGTTCATAATTCATGCAGTGCAAAACGAAAAAAATAGTAACTGTGAGTTAGCTACAATATTAGATTATATGATTGTCAGTTGCTTAGCGCATGCTTCTATTTTCTTTGCTGTTCCATTTAATTTTTTTTTTTATTTTGGTCGAACTTCCTGTGTTTTGTAGATGTAGACTCTTCCACAATCTTCCGCTCGGCCACTGCACTCTCACACTAAGGGACTGTAACGGTAGAATGGTAAAGTTTCTCTGATTGGCTGATATTTCTACTGTTCTAAGCTCCTCTCTCATTGGTTGACCGGTGAGTCCTTGCTTTGAAAGATATTTACGGTTCACTACAGTACTAGTGTTTTTACTACGGTAAGCACGATGGATCGTTGTGGAAAGAAAGTTTTTGTTGAAGCTAGCACGTCAACATTGGTAAATCTAAGCAGATTCAATGTCTTAGAACAAACAAAGCGATCGTATAGAGATATCCTAGGTCATTTCAAATCGAATGATTACGAGTTTTACGTTGAATGTTTACCACCTAAAATCATATCAAACAAGTTCTGGACACACAAGTAAGGTACCCAAAGGTATAGAAAATAAATAAACCACTCTCAGAACTATATGCTTATCGTGCTTTTTATGACACTTTTATATTAAACCGATAAGAGATATGAAATGAAATCAATGAGGGTGGCTAATCCTAGAATCCCGAGATTTAACAAAAAATAGTCCGTAAAGCTGAAAAGAATAGAAATAAAAACAACTTCAAAGTGTTTAAATTTTATTTCAAAAGAAAAAAACCTGATAATCATTGAAAATAACGGTAGCCAGCTGGTGCTTCCTGTGATATATTTCGGTTCTCAAGGCATGATAGGTCCAATATTCGTGGACCCAGAAGCCCTTTTGGTATTCTACCGTTACAGTCCCATAGCGTGGAGAGTGCAGCGGCCGAGCGGGGACTGTGGAAGAGTCTAGAATGTAGATGGAGACCGATTCCACCTAGTTTCCTTATCACACAGGGATCCCAAATTTCAATTAAAGGAACACAAGAGAGACTCAATAGAGGCAATAAGTGGCAATAAGTATAAAGCATAACACTGCTCTTACTCTCTATATACTCCAGACTCGTGGGAATTTCCAGAAGTATACTACAAAACGTATGTCAATGCTATGCAAATACTGATAAAAAAAAAACATGACATTATCCCTTCAAAAAGGTAAATAGCAAGTTAAGATAAGTTAAGATAACTTTGAATGTTTTTTTCGATTTTTTTTTACGTTTTTTTTTTTAAACTTCAACTTGTTGTAATACACTTTCATCCCGACATTAAAATCAGCTGAAGAGTGAGTCAATCACGAAACAGGCTTGTCGGGATGAAAGTGTAGTCTCTTTGTTTTTCTTATCTTAATATGTATATATATACAGCTTTTTGCAAAAATTATGGCCGCTTCAAGTATATATACAAGTATATCAGAAATTATGGGATATCGTTCCTGATATTTTTTTCAGAAAGCTCCAGTGATAGGCAACCCGAAAAAAATATCAGCGATGATATCCCATAATTTCTAATATACTTTGTATACATTTGTATATATTTACAGTCTGTGATATTGTACTGCGATATTAGTACGTGGAATATCACTGTTCTTTCCAGTACGCTTACTACGTACGATCATGCATTATGGGATTGAAATGCGGACAAGCCAAGACCAAAACACAATGTTTTATTGTCTCGTTGTTTCTAAATCGTGGATCAACTATCATTTTTTGACCAATATTAATTTTATTTTCCTAGTAACCGAAGCTTTAAAGTTTGTCCACATTTCGATCCCTAAGGCTTATTGATATCTATTTTTAGTTACCGTGAAAAATGCTATTGCAAATACGTTTTCTACATTTTCTAGATATCACGATTCCACGGAGGGAAGGGGGGGGGGGGGGAGCGAACTCCAGAGTAAAATCATCGCATATAAATCTCGATTTGGTAATTTTTAGCTGGGGTTGAAATTTATATTTAGATCTCCGTTATTATCTGTTAGAATTATCTTGGAAAATTATTGACGAGCATTCCGATGGTTTTACCTGGGAGTCCCCCTGCCCTGTGCATTGGCTTTATACTTTGGCTTCCAGCGGTTTTGTCTCACTTGCCGATTTTATGTCACTTTTTCTCATACACAAATGCTGTTTCTGTAACGAAATCAAAAGAAAGTTCTGCAAATTAGAAAAGAAAAGGAGAAAAAAGCTTATTTTTGAAAAGTTGAAGTTAATATTTTCAACTGGGGGAAGAGGTATGGAGGTTTGGTATTTGAAAGCTTATAGTAAAAGTGTAATGTTTTCACAGCCGTTTAACGTTGAAATATGCATGAGTGGCTTTGAAAAAGTTATATATAAAATTTGAGAAGGAAAACGATCAGGCACATTCATTTACTATATCAAGATAGTCCTTAATGTGTGATGTCTAATATTGTTAGTACTTACTTTGAATAAACAATAAGTCATAAATATAAAACTCATTAGTATCAGCACAGCCAATGAAACCAGGACCGAAACCAAAACCGTATCCTGCATAACAGTAGGGAACCCTGGCTCTGGTAGACAAAAGAGGGATGTTAGTGATATACACTTGAAACTGCCATATTTTTTGCAGAAGGCTGTATGTATATATATATATATATATATATATATTAGCTGTTAAGAATCATCATAAGTTCTCTTAAAAATAAGTATGGTTGATTCGTACGCCGAGTTTTAACTTTTCGCAATTATGACTTTTACGCCAAACGCCGTTTAATATAAATAAAAATCAAGGCTTTCATGAATAAAACATAGGTTTTAATTTATCATTTTATCATAATAGCACAGTCTTTGCTTTCAAAAATACACAATGTCCACTTAGCGTGGTATTTAGCTCAGATTGCAGTGGATTTCTCCCTCTGATAGCTGAGAAAATCTTATTTTTTCATAGTTATTTTGCACTGTCACTTATTTTTCGTTTAATGAATTGTTTCCTAGGAAATTAAAGTCTTTGAAACAAAACTACGGCTCTACTTTAACATTCAAATCATTTTCTTCCGTGATTTTTCGTTTTTTTTTTGTTTGTTTTTTTTTCCTCAAAAGGCTGTGCGTGTCTCTGTCCTCTGATATAAACACGGTAGTCAGCCAATCAGAGCGCGCATAGTATCACGTATCAGTAAGCCAGTTTTGATTTACCTTTTGGCGTATTTGCTTCTGTTTCTGTTAAAAACAAGGTTGAATTAATTATTTAATGCGAAAGAATTTGAGCTGTAACTGTCTGGTGTCGATTGGACGCACTCAATGGTTGCACTTGAGATATCAAAGGGAAGAATTAGAAAGCTTGAGCAAAGATATCAGTTCTAGCGGAACGACTTACACAGTTTTCGCAAAGGTTCAGTATCTCAGTGAATTTGTATTGAAAATTAAAAGGTTTAGAGACTGCGAGTTCGTGTTTTGTTCACAGATACACACACGCCCTGACCGTCCAACGAACGAGACATTTTAAATACTGCACGAGGCTTCTCAGCCATCCGTGAACAAAACACTCACTACAGTCTCTAACCCATAAGTATATTACAATATACTTTGTGCAAACGAATAATATCTACATATAGCCATAAAGTTACCTTTCGTTGTGGTTTTAACAGGTTGCGGAACCTGTGTAGTAGTCACTTGTTTCTCTCTCGTATTTTTAGTAGAAACTTCTAAACAAATGGGGATATTAATTAGATATTTTTATTAGTCAACTATTTGTTATCATACACCTAATTGCAAGAATTGGATTCTACCGATTGAATGAAAATTATAATGAATCGTGGCTGGAATTTTTGGAAATTGCAAGAATGTTTTCATATAAAAATAACCAAAAAAATAAAAAATAAAATAAAATAAAAAATAGAAAATGATAATAATAATAATAATAATAATATATATATATATATATATATATATATATATATATATATATATATATATATATATATATATATATATATATATATATATATATATATATATATATATATATATATATATATATATATATATATTTAACAATTAGAAGACGAACTCGAGATTTCTATCGGCTGATAGTTGACGAGGGGCTCCGGCCCCGAGTCAACTATCAAAGCCGATAGAAATCGAGAGTGAGTCTTCTAATTGTTTTAGTAAAATTCTCAACGAAACTATACAATTGCAAACAAGAGGTTTTTTTACGAAACTTCACAAAATCGCGAAGGGAAAGCCGCCACTTTTTTTCAAAACAAAGCCGGCTTTCTCTACCCACTATCTATCGGCTGATAGATAGTGAGTACGTTAGCCAATCAGAATGCAGGATTTGCAATAGTATAGTAGTAGAATTTTACTAAATATATATATATATATATATAGATTGTAGATAGATCAAAGACAAGACATAACTTTTGCTGTTACTCGGAGTTTCACGCTTACGCGATCTTCAGACAGTCTTTAATCACTAAGTCATTAAAGACTGTCTGAAGATCGCGTAAGCGTGAAACTCCGAGTAACAGCAAAAGTTATGTCTTGTCTTTGATCTATCTACAATCTATAACGCTCTACATGTCAATGTATTGAGCACTTTACCGTCAGAATAGACACATCCAGATATATATATATATATATCTTTAAAGACTGTCTGAAGATCGCGTAAGCGGAAAACTCCGAGTAACAGCAAAAGTTATGTCTTGTCTTTCATCTATCTACAATCCATAATCTATATATATATATATATATATATATATATATATATATAAATGTAATAACGAAGAGGCAAGATTTGCTGTTACTCCGAGTTTCGTGCTTGCGCACTCGTCAGACAGTATTTAATGAAAGACATTCCTATCAACTAGATATAAATACATGCTAAGGCAATAGGCTAAGTGCTATATTACAATAGGTGATAGTTATACTAAATACAATAGGTGAGAAGTTAAAAATTACAAAGAAGAGTATATAATAGGGGTGGGTACAATAGGCTATAGAATATCAAAGCGTCTGTATGGTAATGTAGACTAACATGAAAATTGTTAACTACCTGGACGTCACCTTTGACCTAACAAATGGTACTTACTGCCCCTACAGAAAGCCTAACGACGAACCACAGTACATCAACACAAAGTCTAACCACCCGCCTAACATAATAAAGCAACTTCCAGCATCCATCAATCGCCGTATATCCGACAACTCATGCAACGAACACGAATTCGACAAGGCCAAACCAATCTACGAAACTGCTTTGAAAGCCAGCGGATACACAGAAACATTAATCTACAACAAAGACAATCAACCAGCACGCCCACGACGCAACAGACAAAGAAACATTATATGGTACAACCCCCCATTTAGTAATAACGTAAAGACCAACATCGGCAGAACATTTCTCAAGCTCATAACTAAACACTTCCCGAACCAGCACAAATTCCACAGCCTCTTCAACAAAAACAATGTTAAAGTCAGTTACAGCTGTATGGACAACATGAAAACTGTAATCAACAAACACAACATGATATATATATATATATATATATATATATATAATCATATGAGGAAGTAGCTGATCCCATCAAAGAGTGCTCAATACACATATGGTGTAGAGCAAAGTATAAATGTAATAACGAAGAGGCAAGATTTGCTGTTACTCCGAGTTTCGTGCTTACGCACTCGTCAGACAGTATTTAAATACTGTCTGACGAGTGCGTAAGCACGAAACTCGGAGTAACAGCAAATCTTGCCTCTTCGTTATTACATTTATATATATATATATATATATATATATATATATATATATATATATATATATATATATATATATATATATATATATATATATATGTATATATATATAAATGTAATAACGAAGAGGCAAGATTTGCTGTTACTCCGAGTTTCGTGCTTACGCACTCGTCAGTATTTAATGAAAGACATTCCTATCAACTAGATATAAATACTAGATATTAATACTAGATATTAAATCAACTAGATATTAAATACTGTCTGACGAGTGCGTAAGCACGAAACTCGGAGTAACAGCAAATCTTGCCTCTTCGTTATTACATTTATACTTTGCTCTACACCATATGTGTATTGAGCACTCTTTGATGGGATCAGCTACTTCCTCATATGATTATATATATATATATATATATATATATATATATATATATATATATATATATATATATATATATACACTTTATACTTATATACAAATACCTAATGAGTTGCAAAAATGGAAAAAGTCCTAAAATATGATCGTGTATATGTTGAAAGTTACCAAAAACACTTCTATGCCTTGCATTGATGGAAGACACGTCAAATGCGTTAGGTTTTGAAGCATCAGATATTAATAAATTATATTTATATATTTTTTCACTCTTTAGGCCTAAAAACTCTCTAATATATATTTAATAATATCTGATAGAGCTCAAACCATAATTTCCATGTTCTTTATTGATAAACCTTCTTGAAAAATATTATTTTGTGAGATATGCATCAATAGCACAGAAATATGATTTTTTTCATGTTTTCATCTAATTAGGTATTTGTATATATGTACAAAGTATGCCCGTTTCCAGTATGTATCAAGTATATCAAAAGTATATCAGAAATTATGGGATATCATCTCTGATATTTTTTTGGAGGGTTGCCTATTACTAGGGCTTTCTGAAAACAATATCAGGAATGACATCCCATATTTACTCCACTTACTATTTCACAGATTAAGTAAAAGCATTCTTGTCTTTAGGTAGCTTGTTTAGGAATTCGACTTAGTGTTTGTTTATTTTTTCACAAGGAAAAGCAGATAGAAAGAATCAGTGTGATGTACGAAGGAAAGAAACACGAATGGAAGCGAGAAACCAATAAATGATAGGATAATAATGCAATGAATGGATAAATGAAATATTTAACAAATAGAGAAATAATGATCTACTTTCAATATTTTCGACATACCTTGGGGGAAAATGCATCTAGCTTAGAAAATATTAAAAATGTGATTTAGCTAGCTACACATGCAAAAAAAAATTGCAATAGCCCATTACTTTGTTCATCTTCTTCTTTACGTTTCTTTACGGATAACACAACCGTGAAAGGCAGTACTCTGGTTATGTCGTCACTGATAAATGCAATGTATGTATTACTATCGTTCACAGTGACGTTCTTCAGAGTAAACCATGCCAAACCTTTCTTGAGGTCGCCGTCAAAGGACAGCCGTTTCATCAGGTGTGGTTCCAGATCTGTGTTGAGGTGCACCTTGCTGCTCCTCATATCTACATTGATAAACTGAGGATCAGCAACGTTGTCTTTTTTTATGCCCCATGATGCAGATAGAAGAGTGACATTATTGTCGGTTTTCCATCTGAAATGTGCATTGTTGCCAACGAAGTAAGTCAGCTGAGCTGGACCTGTAATTCTGCATATTACTGCAAGAGAACGATGAATAAATTTAGAAGTAATTTATGAAATAGCTGACAGTGTTTGCAGATTCTTCGTTATTTTTGGGAACTAGACGCTCTTGGAGCGTTCACAGGGTTGCCTGTGCGAGAGTTCGCCCACTCACCAATCCTATATACTCTATTATTTCTTACCAAAGTGTTCCTTTTGGATTCAAAGTCCCCCTTAATTAAAACATTTTAAATTCTAGTAAGACATTAGTGTTGCGTGACTGACTTCGCATATTATATTTCTACATTACCTACTAGAGTACCTTTCAAGACTAGCTGATGAAATAAACATATGTTTTTCAGTATCGAAACTGTTCGCTGCAAAACAAACGTTTTATCAATGTAAATACTCTTAGCCAAAATGTGTTTAACTGGTCATTTGTTTTTCCCTCAGTTTTTGTTTTCTGTATTTTCATAAATGGAAATATTCAACAAGGAGTCTTGGCAGTTCGCTTTCTTGTAGATCACTATCAGCTCGTCTGACTTCATCAAAGCTTTGTTTGTCAGCTCGTCTGACTTCATCAAAGCTTTGTTTGTCACTCGTTTTGTACTTTGTGTCTCGTTCTGTAGTTTGTCTCAGTATATTTTTTTTTTGTATCTGAGATTTGGTAAGATCTAGTTTGATCATAGCTAGGTAGTTTATAGATTCTCTTAGTCTATTTTGACTAGTTTGTCTAGTTCTATGATTCTCATACCGTAGTTTGCTCATAGATTCTCAAAGATAGCTCATATATTCTCAGACTTCTCTCTTTGAGTATGTGGACCAACCCGTTCTAAAATCGCTCAATAACATCTTTTAGTGTGTGTCTACCACGTACGGCGTGTGTGTTTGTAAGTAGTTTAAGCGTAGCGTTTAAAAACCTAAAGACAAAAGTACGCAACATGCCTACAGACAAACTAGTACTTCACAAACCCTGAACGAATGAATTAATTGTGACACAATACTAAAAACTATAAATACATCGTCCTTGATTTCGTGTGGCAACTTCATTGGAAATTGGACATTGTTTACAAGTTCTCGACCAATCATGACGTGTGAAATTATGGTCTACCTGACGCAGGAAAAACGGATCTCATTTTAAGACTGGTTTGCTACCATAGCAACCCAGTAAAAAATAAACCTTGCGTGATTTCCTAATACCCGCGACAGTTGAGGGTCAAGCCGAAAGACAACTGATTGGGTCATTTACGTAATATATACAATATGAGTGTCCGTGTTGTATCAAATTGATATCTGATACAACACGGACACTCATATTGTATATTACTTATGAAACGTCTAGGTGTATACATTCATGTTCTGCTAAAATTTTAAAGATAAAATTGAATTTGGCTGAGAAAATTGGAGTCAAAGTTTATGCAAATCAGGACGATTTTGTATCAGATATACAATCTCCTCCACGGACAATGATTTCTATTATGTTTTCCTCATTAATTATTCATGAGTTTTATAAAAATAATTGCAGCATAGAATAGATCGTTATACTTTAAGTAATTTCGGCGCAAAAATTAATATGCATGATATATTTCGGGGAATAAAGTTATCAATTTGAATCCAGGATTTACAACCAACTGTTTCTCACGTTCAAAAATATTCAAATATTCATTTTTTGAATCGAAAGCTACAGGAGTTAGATTAAAACTCTACAGTTGTGGATTCGGGAATACAATTTGCGAGCAACTGCGTGTTTACAAATTATGCGAATTGCTAGTTTTATTTCCTAGTAGGTTTGCAACCGGCGCTTTGAGGAAATGATTACCAACATTCAAATGTGAGAAATACTCGCAAAGCAAAGCTCGCCATTTTGCAAACCTCCTTTTCAGACCACGATGCTGGCGTCGTAGGAATATGTAAACAATTGTATATTTTCTTGTTTTACGTTCGATGATTCGTGTTTGCATCGCAAAGTCTATCCATGCTAATTAGAGTTGAAACCCTACTGAAGCCTTGAGTTGATACTGATTGTCGATCGGTGGTTAGAATTAAAACGAAAACATTTAGTCACAATTAGGGGAATAGACGGATGCAAATATATGATACTATGTGCAGGGTCGAACAATAACAAAGTAAGCCTGAGCTCCTGGAAACGAGCTTTATGTTTGTGCATAATAGTGCTTCTAGCGACAGAACTGTAAAATCAGTCACTGGACTAATGTTCTGATTACTTACCTGGTTTGCAAAGCAGTAGCATCAAACACCACGCACAACTGCTAGCCATTATGGTTCTTGGATCTTTATATGAATACTAATACTTATACTGGTTTCTTGGAATCATGTTGCTCTCACTGTGCTGAGTCTGCGCAGGCAAGCACGTACCCTTGGCGAACAGCAGGCACAACATGAGAGAGTAACCCGGGGGGGGGGGGGGGGTACTCCCATATATTTACTATACGGGGATGATCCGCTGAACAGGGTATGGTTTTTCGAGCTTTCTGTCATAAACAGGGTATGTTTTTTTGAGTTTTCTGTCATAAACAGGGTATCCTTTTCCCAATTTCCTTAGTTTTATTTTTTTTGTCATATTCAGGGTATGGGTTTTCGCATCAACGATAAGCAAGCTGATATATTAGTTAGGTAATATGATGAGCAGCGCGGTCTTTCGTCTTTTCGTTTTCGCGGCATAAGATCTTATCGCGTAACAGGGTTTAAGAAATTTTTTTTTCTGTCATAAACAGGGTCCCATTTTTATCCCTTGTCATAAACAAGGTATAAGAATTTGCTTTTTTCTGTCATAAACAGGGTAACCGTTTTAGGATCCCAGCGGAACACCCCTACCCAAATCCTAGCGGAGTACCCCCCCCCCCCCCCCCCCCCCGGGGAGAGTAACTAAAATACGATTCGGACATTAAATTTATCCTACATTTGTAAAGTATTTTCAAATGTCTACAGCAAATAATATATTGGGTAATAAGAGTTTTAAGTCAAGGATAGCTTGATGGTAATATCATTCATCGTTTATGTTGCCATGCATTAACAATTTATTATATTTGTGTCTATTCGAAACATTTCATGATTTTATGTATTTTTCTAGTTGTTTCGTAGGATAGTATTATGTAGATCTAATAAATAAAGTAAAGTTGAAGCTAAATTTGTTTTTTAGGGATTCGTTAATGATATTCTTCTACTTGGGGTATTTGACGCAGTTGTAAACAAGATACTAATGTATTCATTGTTCCTACCGTGTCACGCAATAATCATATTATGACAATGGCAAAACACAGGCAGCCATATTTTCAACTCAGTCGATTTTAAGTGATATTATCTAGTTATTGTATGTATCTTTATTTAGTATGTATGTATTATATTTATGAACCAGATCCTAATGTTACAAGTTCAAATTCTTGGAAAAGTAGATATGCATGATAAACTATATTGATTCACGTTAGTACCTCAGTGAACAAGATGAGTCAAAATAAATATTCATGTAACACAACGATTATTTTATGGTTAGGACGTGGCTATTCCCATAGATTATGAAAATACTAGTTGTAACTAGTTGTAACTTTTTGCAAGAAAAGTGCAGCGAGTCCGTGTGGTCACAGCAACGGAAAATCAGTAAAGTTACTGAGACAGAACAACACTGGGAAGGTGATTCTATGTATTTTAAAAACGTGTTTGAGAAGTTTTTGTATTGTATATACTGATATCAAAGAATTGACTCCTCTATCCTATCCCTCATACCTTTCTGGGGTCTAGTTATGTATGAAATGAATGTGTGAAGTGTATAAACATGAAGTGTATGAAGTGTATAAAATGTAACTAAAAATCAGCGGAAAGGAATGTATAAAACACAAATTAAATATTGTTAACAACAGAGTTATGCAAAATATTACTGGTATCATGTCCTTTTGATGCTATGAAGTCAATAAGTGGGTTTCATTGAATAAATTAAATCCATGTATTTTAATGTACAATTTACATACAAGTTAATAATAAACGTTTGATATCAGACTTGTGTACAGATGAGAAAACTATGAGTTCAAGGCTGCATGTATTGCACTGTAGAATATCCAACATGGCATTCTAGTTTCTGACAGTAATGTAGATCCAGCCACTAAAGCTTTTTTTTTTAAATAATAAAGTGTACCTATGTATCTTCAGACTGTGACAAGGTCTCTGCGTCATAGCTGGATGTACTTACAAGACCATCCAGATAAAGGCCATCTCCTTCGGCAAGGATCTGAAGTCAAATAAATGCCGATTTTTCCATGTCTAACTCCTCGCGGAAAAAAAAGATGTGGCACTTTAGGCAGTTCGATCGCCTTACGAATAACCTGGAAGAGTCTCATATATCGGTTCGGGATTACTGACAGGCTGTCGATTATGTACATTTTTAATCTCAGCATATTCCGCAGCGTTATACGAAGGTGGAAGAACGATGCATGAGGTTTCTGCACGTGATGTGATGTCCTCAAGTTCGGCATAAATGATCTGGCCAGGACGCTAGCAACAAAGTAGAAGAAAATTGAAACATTTCCTTTAAACAAACCCTTTTCTTTTTACTTTCCTTGATAACCACCTTTTTTTCTTCCATCTCCTTTTTTCATTTCGCACTCACACTTCATTCCTTCCTTAATTATTTCCTTCCTTCCTTCGTTCATTCAATCCTTCCTTTCAAACGAACAAGCGAGTTATCCAACCAACCAACCAACCAACCAACCAACCAACCAACCAACCAACCAACCAGCCAACCAACCACCCAACCAACCAACCAACCACCCAACCAACCAACCAACCAACCAGCCAACCAACCAGCCAGCCAGCCAGCCAGCCAGCCAGCCAGCCAGCCAGCCAGCCAGCCAGCCAGCCAGCCAGCCAGCCAGCCAGCCAGCCAGCCAGCCAGCCAGCCAGCCAGCCAGCCAGCCAGCCAGCCAGCCAGCCAGCCAGCCAGCCAGCCAGCCAGCCAGCCAGCCAGCCAGCCAGCCAGCCAGCCAGCCAGCCAGCCAGCCAGCCAGCCAGCCAGCCAGCCAGCCAGCCAGCCAGCCAGCCAGCCAGCCAGCCAGCCAGCCAGCCAGCCAGCCAGCCAGCCAGCCAGCCAGCCAGCCAGCCAGCCAGCCAGCCAGCCAGCCAGCCAGCCAGCCAGCCAGCCAGCCAGCCAGCCAGCCAGCCAGCCAGCCAGCCAGCCAGCCAGCCAGCCAGCCAGCCAGCCAGCCAGCCAGCCAGCCAGCCAGCCAGCCAGCCAGCCAGCCAGCCAGCCAGCCAGCCAGCCAGCCAGCCAGCCAGCCAGCCAGCCAGCCAGCCAGCCAGCCAGCCAGCCAGCCAGCCAGCCAGCCAGCCAGCCAGCCAGCCAGCCAGCCAGCCAGCCAGCCAGCCAGCCAGCCAGCCAGCCAGCCAGCCAGCCAGCCAGCCAGCCAGCCAGCCAGCCAGCCAGCCAGCCAGCCAGCCAGCCAGCCAGCCAGCCAGCCAGCCAGCCAGCCAGCCAACCAACCAACCAACCAACAAACAAACAACCAAACACAGATAATCCCAAAATAAATGAAAAAATATATGTACTAACACACTTCCGGGATCAGGACTGCATTATAATACATGTAATCTAGAAATAACTAGTGGATTGCTGTACACCTACCCTTTTCTTTGTCTTGTCAACCTGGGCATATATCGGCATGTTATCACTTTGTCTGTTTGTTCTTTTCTTTGACTTATTGACTTGGGCGTATATTGGTATGTTTTTGACTTCGGCATAGGTAACGATAGTAGATGCCTCAGGAAGAACAGTATGAGGACGTGCATTGCTGAACAAACATAGGCAATAGGTTATAATGCACTTTAGATAAGGGATTGGTTCTGGATTATCAGTGAGTTAGAGAATTTATAGATTTTGTTGCCAAATTTCTTAGCTAGCATGTGTGGACAAAGTGATGTCAAACTCCGACTTCATCAGCCGAACGACTAAAAAGAAGACTGCTTACGAACGATCGTATAACTTAGGATTTCAGGAATTGAATTTCATGGTCCCGTTTCAACTAAAGACAACTTAGCCTATACATCATGAATGAATCTTGGGCATCTTAACTACAAGGACACAGCCGAAAGCATTCAATTCCATCAATATCTGATACTGCCGGATGTCTAGGTCAGGGCACAGTTTACTCAAAGATATGATTGTAATGTAGCAGTTGTCGCGGCGATATATGATGAAAACCAGAAAAAAGCAAGCTCAGGCATCGAACATGAAACCTCAGAATGAGAGCCTCAACTGCAGTACATTGATTATCCACTGAAATCGCTCGAAATATCTGCCACTTATATTGTATTAAATTTCATTCAATTATTTTACTCAACTGACCTAATACAAGTATTTGAACTGTGTTGAATTGCCACCTACTAACGGTTAGTGATGTCTAATCTCGTTTGCATACTAGCATTTTACGGTCTTCAATCAAAATACTGGGCTCGTGAAAATCTCACAAAGCTAGGAACTTGTATATCTTTCTTTGGTCTGGAAAAAAAACATACCTCGTATTTACCAAAGTTTGCGATGGGGGTAGTAAGATACCGTATGTAAATCCTCTATTAAGCCCCTCGTGGGGCCTATTTATGACATGGTATATGCATTGTTCAAATTACACGGTATTTTCAACATTTGATTCACTTGTGTGGGGGGAGGTGGGGAGAGGGGGATTAATAGAGAGGGGGCTTAATAAATGTCTTCCTTTAAAAAGGGGAGGGGCTTATTAGAGAGGGGGGCTTATTTGAGAAGGGGGCTTAACAGAAGATTTACGGTATTATTAAGGACTCAAACTCGTTCCCAGTGTTTTAATTGATGGCCGTCGAAATGCTAGTTTTCAACTGAGACATCAAGCTCCGTGTGGGTCGCACTTTAACGATAAAGGAGGTAATTTGAGGAAGAATTATGATATTTTTGTCACAGCCATGCACTTACTTGTCGTCATCGGCATCGGCCCTAATTTCTAAACAATAAGAAAAAAATGCATTTTGTAGCAAGTCAATAAAGTTGCGTTGTCAAGGGAAAAAACATCGTTTGAATGTTGTTGTTTTTTTTTGTTTTTTGTTTTCCTTTTCTTTTTCTTTTAATTTGTGTCATGTCTTTTAAAAGCACTTGCCTTTATTAATTCTTTGCTGGCAACGTTTCCTTAGTAAAATTATCACGGATACTGTGACAATAATAGGTAGCACCACACCAAGAACACACAGCAAGACAACGTTGTTTAGAGTTATTTTGTACTTTGGTGTTTCCGGACCGATCTTTACTGTTGTCGCTATGAACAATGACAAAGGTTAAGAAAGGTAGAGGTACAATAAAATGCTATCTACTATGGTCTTTCCATTTGTTTATTTTATATTGAATTATAATATATTATATCATCTTATATCTAGATTTGTATCAATTTAGCTTGCTGAATCGACAGCTCCTTCCCATCCTTCCTTCCTTCCTTTCTTCCTTTCTTCCTTTCTTCCTTTCTACCTTTTTTTTTCTTTTTCTCTTTTTCTTTCTTCCCACTTTGTGTCTTTGATTATTTATCTTTATTTCTCTTTTTCTAATATTTTCTTTCTCTTTAAGATTTCAGCTTTAAGGAATTAAAAATGATGGAGCGGAATAAAAAATATGCCAAATAAAGGTCCCACTTGCCTTTTTTGTCCAAGACTGGTGTTGTCATCGATGGTTTTGAATATGTTCTTGTTTTGGTTATCGCCGCAGATGAAGCTGATCGTGATAGGATATGAGAAATGTATTTAATGAAGGTAACGTCGATTTCGAAAGCGCAATTGAAGTTGAAATTGAAATTGACTTTTTTACGTGATGGAGATTCTACTATTCATCAGTTTATTTTTCTCTCCATCCTTCCTCTTTACCTTCCTTCCTTTCTTTTTTTTCTTTTTTTTCTTTTCTTTCTTTCTTTCCTTGTTCCTTTCTTTCTTTCTTCCTTCCTTTCATCCTTTCTTTCTTTCTTCCTTCCTTTCATCCTTTCTTTCTTCTTTTCTTCCTTCCTTTCTTCCTTTCTCTCTTTATTTCTATTATTGCTTATTTTAGTGTCATGCAAGTAAAAACATTGCTCACTGAAGTTTGATGATACATACCTCAGACGTATATGACAAATATGTATTTGTTGATTTAAAGTTACCTTTTGTTTTCATATTACGCTTCGAAGTTACCGTAACAGCTCTTTCTGTTACTGTTTTTGATGTTGGACGATCTGAAATATCAAATTATAGTTTCAGTTTCATATGCTATTTTTTTAATGAATAGCGAAGAGGTAGCATTCAAAATAGTAATGATAAATTGTAAAAGGAATTTAAAAAGTTACATAAGAAATATACCTTTTTTTTTCGAATTCGTAAAATACCGCTGTGTTTATTGGCTACATATTCAATTACGCAGGATTAGCCTCGACGTTGCGTAGAATAATCATGTGTTCCCGTGAAGTCCGGTGGAATTTCAAAATTTTTTTTGTACTGTTAAAATGTTGCATTCTTTACTTTACCGTTGGTATTAATTTTGTGAATGGACATTGAGCTGAGGCTGAACCTGCGTAATTGAATCTGTAGGCAATAAATACAGCGGTATTTTACGAATTCGAAAAAGGTATATTCCATATTTCTTTTATATAAGATACATGATAAGGTTCATATCTCAGCTACTGCTAAAGATGACCCAATCATTTTCTTACTTATTTGGGTAATGTTGATGTAACCCACTTGCCAGCCCACTTCATTTGTTGCGTTACACTTGTACACTCCATATAAGCCAGCATTTCTATCTGGTATTTCGAGAACTATTCTGCTGCCACCAGTTATATCTGTGATCCCAGATTCAACTTGAATCCCGCTGGGATAATACCACTTGATTAAAGGGTGTGGCTGTCCACTAGCTAAACAAAGTAAGATGATTTTCTCGTCGACAGTCCAGTTTAGAAACGTTATATTAGGTTTGTCTGGGAGAAAGGAAAACAACCCAAGTAAAACAAAAAAATAAACAAAATATTGAAATGGTGCACGTACGTAAATTAAAAATCAAAATATCGTTGATGTAACTCTGAAGTTTTCGATTTACTTTAAAAAAAAAGTAAATGATAAGCGAATGGTCCTTGTCAGAATAACAAGGTTGTGTCAAATTAAGAAAATACAAATGCGTAGGATGACATAACTGATTACATAACCTCCAACAGTGCCAGGTACATATAAAGATAGAATAAATTTAATCTTAGAAGGCAGTTAGACGTAAAAGACACAACAAGTACTGAAGAACGGAAGAGAACTCCAAAGGACAAGCAGCGTCAAAAAAGAAAAAAAAAAAGAAAAAAAAAAGAGGAAGAAAAATACAACAGACCAGAAAAGAACAGAACAGAACAGAGGATAAAAGTAAAGACGGTAATATTGAACATTTAATTGCAGCGTATATATTTAGAATAATAATCGTTTGATTGAATTACAATTGAGTTTCGTTCTTGAGAAGATTAAAGTATTTGAATTTGTAGAAAAAATGGTCTTATCTTATTGCTTTTCCTCAAGATCCACGACTTGACAGTCCTGATATTATTCGTAAAATTATTATTTTTAATAATTTATTAGACAAAAAAATTTAAGTTTATAAAATATTGTATACTCCATAATGAGATATCTTATTAAGTTCTGAGTGATCAAAATCGTGGAAGATAGATGTAGCGTTTTAACTTAGGTATATTATACAATAACGGTATTAGATTAACTTGCTTATTTAGTTATAATACTTACACCATATAATGACTTCAGTTTGATTTTCCACCGGATACTCATTTGGGTTGTTGGTTGCCTGGCACTGATACGTCCCGTTTTGATGTCTTGTGATGTTCTGCATGATAAGGTCAGCGTAACCTTCTGATTGGCTTTTTATCTCCTTGGTTTGGTCTTTCAGTAACACCCAAGTGATATTTGGTGTAGGAATTCCAGTTGCAGTACAACGGAGACGCAGTCCTCTACTCTCAAGCACTATAATGCTTGCTTGAAATTGACTTGTGAATTTTGGGCGTGCTGGTATGAGCAATTGATTTGCTTCAGTAAATTGTGTTTGATAATGTAGCTTAAAGTAATCTAGTTACTCGTGATCTGATTTGCTTGAGTTTTCTCATGTAGGTGTTCAGACAAAACAAATATCGGGCAATCGATCTAAATTCCTGCAACCCCCAACCCCCAACCCCCAACCCCCATCAATTATCAAATGATCCATTCCCTTACTTTTATAACGGTAATCAGATTAGCTCTAGATAGCGTAACATGAGTTTACCTAGATCGCTATAAATAAAGCAAAACACTGACACTATTCGATGTGGAGTGCCTGTACTATAACAAAAATTGTTTTCTTTAACATATAACAACCGCCTTTCAACAAGGCTAAACAATAATGGACTCTAATACTCACTTGTAACAAGTAGTTGAACTTTACTTGTTATTGGGCGTGCAGTTTTCCACATTAAAACAATATCATATATCCCACTGTCATTAGTAGTGACATTAGCAATGACAAGAGTAGCGTTAGACTCTTTACTGACTCGAATGGTAGGGTTTAGAAGTCTGGTAGGACATGTCCCAGAATTAATAATCCACGACCAGTTTAGTAAGAAATGCTCATATCCAATGTTAACAGCTGTCCCATTAGCATAGTAATAGTTCCATACAGGCGATTGCAACTGGAACTCTGCCGTCCTGTTGTCAACAGTATAATCCCAAATGAACCTGGCAGTTTTTCCAATGGGTGTGTACAGAGGACTCGGTGGAACTTGGATAAAATGAGCTTTACCTTCTTTTATATAATATACAAAAAAAATAATATGTTCTTATATGTAACAACTACTAAGAAACCACAATATACAAAAGAAAACAAAATGTTGTGAAATAATGTGGAAAAGGAAATAACAATATACCTTTGACAAAATTTCCAATCGCCGATATAAGGATCAGATAATTAAAAAGTTGGTGTTTAGTCGAGAGCTTCATCTTCAATACTAATATGGCCATTCTTGCAGAGAGGCAGATTTGTAATGGCATGATAATTAGATGTTTAGAAAGCATAGGGGTAAAGTGAAATTGCATTCTTTTCGCTTTCTATGATATACGAAAATAGCCAAATTTCAATATGAAATTTGGCTATATTTGGCTATATTTGGATATCCCCGATGTTATGAAAAGTATATAATGTTTAAAGTAAACATATTTCGCTGTCCTCTTTTCGTCCCCCACGGTTGTCCATCTCTGCTCTCATCTGCCCTTTGCTCTTAATCTATTGACTATTGTCTTATCTTATTAGCTTACAAGCTGCAATTCTTACTAATTGGGGGATGACACAAATTTAGGAGGAACTAGTTTTAATTATAACATCCGCTTATCATACCAATCCTGAAAAAAATAATGATAATGCCATACTGGAAACGATTTCTTTTCTGGCAAGGCACAGGATAAGGGCCTTTCATATATTGATTTCAATCTATTTTATTCATGTAGCAAAAGTGATTACATAATTATATATCTAAATGACTAGTACATTATTTTAAAGTTATTTAAAAAAATTATAAATAGAAATTTAGTCAATTTTGATGTTGATCAAAAGCGAAGACAGTATTGCAGCCCATGGTCACGAATGAATAGCACCGAAACAGAAACAAGACAAAATAATGACATTTTATTTGCGGTCTTACATTTTGCCTCTAATATTTGCATATATATGTAGTTTCTGATATTCCAAACTTTGTGGGTTATTTGCAAAGTTTAATTCTTCGTATTTTCGGAGAGGCAAGGGAGGTTCTTCTAGTGTAACACTGTCTCGTAGAGTCCTGTTTAGTGCCTGGTAGCTCTCTATGTTCGACATCAAGGCATCAGTATTTAAAAGCTCTTGATAATCATGATGAATCTGTGAAAGTTGATCGTCGCATTCATTGATCGTCGCATTCACGTGTCCCTTGCGCAAAATTCATGGAATCTGAGGATGGCTCAGATTTTTCTGATATTCTTTCGTAGTCTTCGTTTAGCGATATCTTTGATGCATTTTCGGCTGAAACATCACTCGTAGTAGAATTCTCAACCGCTGTTAGAGCAATTGGTCCCTGACATTTATGTAAAACATGATTCGCAAAATAATAAATAATATGAAGCTAAAGAATTGGAGGGAGAAGAAGTGGAAGAGAGGAATCCGAAGGAAGAAAGGAAGGAAGGATAAAAGGAAACGAAAAAACAAGAACGGAACGATAGATCAGGAAATATCAAAATAATAAATATATAAATTTTAATTCTTCGATTAAAAGAAAAACCACCAAGGCAAATATCATCATCATACCTCATTTGGTGTTCTAGCCACCACTGGACGGGAAAATCTGTTGGAAAAAGTTTTTCTTTTTTAATTTCGAAGGAAAGTAGATTCTCTAATTGTTCTAAAACACTGAGTATGTATCAGTTAATATCGTTTAGGCTTAGGCTATATCAGTTATCATTATCTTTTATTGTTTTAGCAAAGCCAAACATAGCCAAGGGCGCCTTTTTGTTTTTTACTCCTATCGAGATTGATTACATCACCTTGTAATCTCTTTTCTGTCATCTGCAAAAAGAAAACATATACAGCCACGTTATCAATAGAAGCAATTAAAGAATCATATAAAATGTACCCGCCGCCAATAAAAATTTCACTACTTCGATAACATTGTCGTTCGCACGCTCAACACCTCTGTATTTATATTTGGAAAGACGACCTTATTTGGAAATGAATGTAGATTCCCAATATTTTGTTAAATTTTATTCTAAATTTTTCGGTAAATTCTCAAAAATATTCTAAAACTTTTCACCATCTTGAAATTAGCCTAGTAACTTTTCAATTGACAAAGGAGTTCCAAAAGTAGAAAACCACAGGAATCCCTTGCGAACGACATGATGAAATTGATATTCCAGTAAAAGATTGCATGAAACAAATACACATTAATTAAACAAAGCATACTTACATTTAAAAGAGTTTATCTTACACTTAATGTAAATATATGTTAAGAGGACAACGATAATTATGATTAAAACGCACGTAACCGCCAGATGGACAATTGCAAAAGTTTTTCCTGACAATGAAAAAAGATATGGAACACGTGATTACTAATAAAAATATCCATTTTCAGATAAAATTGACAAGGCTGAAAAACGTGTGTGCATGCGCCAAATTGTCAATAAAACAAACATGGCCGCTTAAACTGAATTTGCATCAAACACTCAAATTGGTTGAGGTTTTCAGGGAAAGGCGTTTTAGTACAAACATTAGAAAAGTTCTACATACCATAAAAACAAGCCTTAGGCATTGGTTAATAGATTAAAATGCAATTTTTTCTTAACTTTAAAGAAATGAGCTTAACTTGGACTTTTATTTGTAGCCGACTTTGAAATTTTTTCGAAACCATAGGTTGTTTTTTTTATAAGAAGCATGTGAGCACACGATTTTACTCATAAACGCTGGCTCGTTTTTCAGCCCTACTGATAAAACTCACTTTTTTCAAAACAATTTTTTTTATTAGGGATTGAATTAGTTAAATAGATATTATTATGTTTTTTTGCAGCTCAGCTATAGTTTCAATACTCCAACAAGCCATACCCTTGGAAGAATGGCGCACAACAAAAATCGTTATTGTTGTTGTTATTTACTTTTTTGTTGTTGCGGCTGTTGTTGTTGTTTTTTGTTACTGCTTTGTTTTGTTTCGATGGGTAATGAAGACACTACACGCCAAACGTAGTACTAAATTCATGAGATGCAGCTAATTTGCGTGTGCGTTTGTGTGGTGGGGTTCGTGACGAGCTAAACCTACCTTGATAAAAGGCGTTTGATGATGGCATTGCGGGATTAGGGATAGGTGTTGTTCGTAATGAGGTCAAAGTAGAAGCGACTAAATAAGAGGAAACAAATAAAAATGTTTGATGGCATTTAAAACTTCTTTTTGATACCGAGAAAAAAAAATCGTTCTTTTAAGGAGCCTCGAAGTAAGGGAAAATGTTGGAGGGTGAGAGGAAAACGAGTATTTTCACTTTCTGCTTTGCTCTTAGCGCCTGTTGACATGCTAAAGAAGAGGTAGGCGGTGCGAAATTACATTGATAACACATTGTTGTGTAGAAAAATATGCAACATTTGATAAACATTAATTTTCTTCCTACATCTTCTGACAATGTTATCAACATATATTCATCCCACTCCACAGAAAATAAAGCCAATCAGAAAGCAAGAAAGCCGTTGTTAATTCGTCGGTATTTCACTCTTCCTTCCCATCATGCAATGCGCATTGAATCTTATCATTTGTATTTTGTATAGTGTGAGACAAAATGGTTATACAATGGTTTCTCGTGGCAAACCGTGGATATCCTACTCGTCACTTGTTATTTCTTTGTATCACACTCGCCTTCGTGTATAGAAACTACAAGTGACTCGTTGGATATTCCACGGTATACAACTCGAAACCATTGTATAACTAGTATTCATCAAATCCAACTATATTTTCTGCTTGACTGTTTTGTACCCTGGGGGTACTAGGGGTGTTTTAGTGATGGGGATGATACGCTGGGACGCTGACCCTATCTAAGACACGAATATCTCGAAAAAGCATACCCTGTTCAAGACACAACCAACACTAACTTATAACCATATCTAAGACCCAAGAGAAATTTTATAACCTGAATACACCGGCACAGTTGAAAGTTACGTGCTAAACGTATTTTCGCGATGAAAAGAACTAGTTTCCAAAAAAATATATATATTTAATTGAATGCTCTATCTAAGACTTGAAAACACCAGTACCCTAACCTATCCAAGAACGATGACCCTGTTCAAGAAAATATAATGGAAATCGTATATATAACCAGAGACAAAGACCAAAATACCAAAAACCTAGCTATCCAGCGGAACATCCCCGTATAGTCTATATATGGGAGTGCCCCCCCTGCTTTGTACACCCCCATACTGATCATTGCGATAATTGTTATCAGCGTCAGTATCCTACAATTTAAAACTTTGCTTACTATTATTTTACAAGCCAGGTAAATCTATGTAATACCCTTTGTAATCTACCTTTTTTTTTCATACCACAATTCGAGGCCGTTTGACGCGTATCATCTTTTTCTGTCACTGTTCTTGAAGTTGGAAAATCTGAAATAACAAATTATTGCTTGAGTTTATATCATAAATATATTGGTATTTTGCCAGTGAAGTAATGGCATAGGCGTAGCAGTCAAAGACAAATATAAACTATGAAAGGAATAAAAGTAATTGCAAAAATACAAAGAAATAATGTTTATTTTAAAGTTAAAATTATGTGATTAAATCCAACTTTATATTCATTTTTTATCGTTGTCAGTATTAGCTTATTAATACCTTTTGTTTTCGCATCACGTTTCGAGGTTACCGTAAAATCTTTTTCTGACACTGTAATTGTTGTTGGATGTTCTGAAAAAAAACAAGGTTAAAGTTTGTCAGTTAATGGAACAGGTTTATCAGTCAAGAACAAAATGTTAATCATAAATTTAGAAAAGAAATTATTACAAAAATACAAGCATAAAGAAATCCATTTTTATAGTTAATATAATGGACTTATCTTTATATTAGCCACTGATAAAAAAAATCGATATTTTCCTTACTTATTTGGGTAATGTTGATGTAACCCACTTGCCAGCCCACTTCATTTGTCGCATTACATTTGTACACTCCATATAAGCCAGCGTTTCTATCTGGTATTTCGAGAACCATTCTGCTGCCACCAGTTATATCTGTGACCCCAGATACAACTTGCATCCCGCTAGGATAATACCACTTGATTAAGGGGCGAGGCTGTCCACTTGCTACACAAAGTAAAATAATCTTCTCGTCGTCAGAAACGTTTAGAAACGTTATACGAGGTTTGTCTGGAAGAGAGTGGAAAATTATAAAGTAAAAAGAATACTGGAATTGCGCAGTGATAAAATCTCGCTGACGTACGCATTTTTTGGGAAAAAATAATAAAATAATAAAATAAAATTACTCATAAATAACAATTAATAAGAAAACAAATGTTCCTGGTATTATCCCGGAATATTGCGCCATAGTGTAGGTAAAAGTAGTTGCAAGGAAACAGCATGCTGGTCATGAAAACTAAGTTTGCACAAATGCATAACATACTTATCTTACATTTCAATGGTTTATTATGTTCGTGCGTAATGACTAAAATCTCGAATAAAGGTATTTTCGAAGGATAATATTATTAGTAGATTATATTGCTTTTATACGTTACACCATATAGTGACTTGAGTTTTCATTTCCACGGGATACTCATTTGGGTTGTTGGTTGCCTGGCACTGATACGTCCCATTTTGATGTCTTGTGATGTTCTGTATGATAAGGTCAGCGTAACCTATTCCTTGACTTTTGATCTCCTTGGTTTGGTCTTTCAGTAACACCCAGGTGATGTTCGGTGTAGGGATTCCAGTTGCAGAACAACGGAGACGCAGTTCTCTACTTTCAAGGACTACAATGTTTGCTTGAAATTGACTGGTGAATTTTGGCCGCGCTGGTGTGACAAATGATTGACTTTAGTACATTTTGTTTCATTAATAATGTGTCTTCGCTTAGAGTAAACTAGCTACTCGCGATATGATTTGCTTTGTAGTTTAATAAAATCTTCCAACGTCATGATATACAAGGGTAAAACGGAAAAAAAATATATAGTGCAATTTAAAGTCCTGTATCTCCTCCACCCCCCCCCCCCCCCCCCCCAATTGGGTTATCTTATAGTCCGTCCCTTACTCTTTAGCCAATAAGCAGTAATTGGATTAGATCTCGCAGAACATGAGTTAACATACAAAAACTCTTTAACATATAACAACAGCCTTCTAACAAGGCTAAACAATAATACTCACTTGTAACAAGAAGTTCAATTTTACTTGTTATTGGGCGTGCAGTTTTCAACATTAAAACAACCCCATATATCCCACTGTCATTAGTAGTGACATTAGCAATTACAAGAGTAGCAGTGGACTCTTTACTGACTCGAATGGTAGGGTTTAGAAGTCTGGTAGGACATGTCCCAGAATTGATAATCCATGACCAGTTCAGTAAGAGATGCTCATATCCAATGTTAACAGCTGTCCCATTAGCATAGTAAAAGTTCCATACAGGCGATTGCAACTGGAACTCTGCCGTCCTGTTGTCAACAGTATAATCCCAAATGAACCTGGCAGTTCTCCACTGGGTGTGTACAGAGGACTCGGTGGAACTTGGATAAAATGAGCTTTACCTTCTTTTTAATGTATATATAAAAAAAACATGTTCTTAATTGTAACAACTACTAAGAAACCGCAATGTACAAAAGAAAACAAAATGTTGTGAAATTATATGGAAAAAAAAATAACAATTTACCTTTGACAACATTACCAATCACCGAAATCAGGATCAGATAATTGAAAAGTTGGTGTTTAGTCGAGAGCTTCATCTTCAATACTAATATGGCCAGTCCTGTAGAGAGACAGACTTGTAATGGCATGATAATTAGATGTTTAGAAAGCATAGGGAAAAACCGAAATTTTGATATTTTTGCTTTCTGTGATATACGAAAGTAACCATCTTAAAGGTTTCTCTAATGTCACAAAAAAATGCATAATGTTGTTTAAAAGTAACATATACATTTCCTCCTTTGGTCTCCCATAATTTCTACGTCGGCCCTTATCTGACCTTTCCCGTCTATATCTGTTATCGATTCTCTTATCTCATTAGCTTAGAAGCTGCATCTTACTGATTGGGCGATGAAGCAAGGTAGGGACAAATTTCAAGAGGAACATACCACCCTTTAATAATATTTGGATCATGATAACGTACTGTCACACTTTCTTTTCCAGCATGTCATAGGATAAGGCCTTTCGTATACTGATTTTTACCATAACTTGTAAATTTCTCGCGCGCTGATTGGCTGAGAGCCATGTTCGATAAGAGGACAGACCGATAAGATGACGAATTGCTCGCGCACGTAGCTAGCGCGCGCTTGAAACGGTTTTTTCTTTCAAACTTTTTTCTTCGTTTTTGGATCTTTTCTTTGCCTGTTATGGTAAAAAACAAATCGAAGTGACTTTTCCATGGTCTGTACTCCTATCGAACATAGAAATGACGCCAGAAATGATCCAAACTTTGCAGTGAAACCACTCGCTGCGCTCGTGGTTCCACTTGAGTTTGGCTCATATCTGACGTCATTTCTATGTTCGATAGGAGTACAGACCATGGAAAAGTCACTTCGATTTGTTAATTCGACTTATACTTTGTTCAGTAGCAGAAGTAAATACATATTTACATGATTAGTACATTTATCTACAGTTATTTATCTGTATCTACTGATATAGTTATTGAACGAAATTATATATAAGTAGAAATTTAGTCCATGCAGGTGTTGATCAAAAGAGAAAATAGTATTGTACCCCATAGTCACAAATTAATGAATAGCACCGAAACTGAGACATAACAAACTACTGAAACGTTAATCTTATATGTACTCTTACTTTTTGTGTCAGACATTTGCACACAAAAATGAATGTAATTTCTGATATTCCGAACTTTGTGGGTTATTTGCAAAGTTTAATGCTTCGTATTTTCGGAGAGGTATGGGAGGTTCCTCTCGTCTAACACTGTCCTCTAGAGTCTTGTTTAGTGCCTTTAGTGTAGTTTTGTAAATAGCCAAGAGCTGTTTGTTTTTTACTCCTATCGAGAGTCAGAATGCATCACCTTGTAATCTCTTTTCTGTCATCTGCAACTGCAAATAAAACATACAAAACATACAAAAGAAGAAAACCGCGTTAAAAAGAACAAGTAAATGAAAACAAATACAAATAAAAAAACACAAAGCAAAATCACATTTAAAAGAGTTTTTGTTACATTTGGTGTAAATATTATACGTTATGAGGTTGGATGGTTGGATGGTTGGATGGTTGGATGGTTGGATGGTTGGATGGTTGGATGGTTGGATGGTTGGATGGTTGGATGGTTGGATGGTTGGATGGTTGGATGGTTGGATGGTTGGATGGTTGGATGGTTGGATGGTTGGATGGTTGGATGGTTGGATGGTTGGATGGTTGGATGGTTGGATGGTTGGATGGTTGGATGGTTGGATGGTTGGATGGTTGGATGGTTGGATGGTTGGATGGTTGGATGGTTGGATGGTTGGATGGTTGGATGGTTGGATGGTTGGATGGTTGGATGGTTGGATGGTTGGATGGTTGGATGGTTGGATGGTTGGATGGTTGGATGGTTGGATGGTTGGATGGTTGGATGGTTGGATGGTTGGATGGTTGGATGGTTGGATGGTTGGATGGTTGGATGGTTGGATGGTTGGATGGTTGGATGGTTGGATGGTTGGATGGTTGGATGGTTGGATGGTTGGATGGTTGGATGGTTGGATGGTTGGATGGTTGGATGGTTGGATGGTTGGATGGTTGGATGGTTGGATGGTTGGATGGTTGGATGGTTGGATGGTTGGATGGTTGGATGGTTGGATGGTTGGATGGTTGGATGGTTGGATGGTTGGATGGTTGGATGGTTGGATGGTTGGATGGTTGGATGGTTGGATGGTTGGATGGTTGGATGGTTGGATGGTTGGATGGTTGGATGGTTGGATGGTTGGATGGTTGGATGGTTGGATGGTTGGATGGTTGGATGGTTGGATGGTTGGATGGTTGGATGGTTGGATGGTTGGATGGTTGGATGGTTGGATGGTTGGATGGTTGGATGGTTGGATGGTTGGATGGTTGGATGGTTGGATGGTTGGATGGTTGGATGGTTGGATGGTTGGATGGTTGGATGGTTGGATGGTTGGATGGTTGGATGGTTGGATGGTTGGATGGTTGGATGGTTGGATGGTTGGATGGTTGGATGGTTGGATGGTTGGATGGTTGGATGGTTGGATGGTTGGATGGTTGGATGGTTGGATGGTTGGATGGTTGGATGGTTGGATGGTTGGATGGTTGGATGGTTGGATGGTTGGATGGTTGGATGGTTGGATGGTTGGATGGTTGGATGGTTGGATGGTTGGATGGTTGGATGGTTGGATGGTTGGATGGTTGGATGGTTGGATGGTTGGATGGTTGGATGGTTGGATGGTTGGATGGTTGGATGGTTGGATGGTTGGATGGTTGGATGGTTGGATGGTTGGATGGTTGGATGGTTGGATGGTTGGATGGTTGGATGGTTGGATGGTTGGATGGTTGGATGGTTGGATGGTTGGATGGTTGGATGGTTGGATGGTTGGATGGTTGGATGGTTGGATGGTTGGATGGTTGGATGGTTGGATGGTTGGATGGTTGGATGGTTGGATGGTTGGATGGTTGGATGGTTGGATGGTTGGATGGTTGGATGGTTGGATGGTTGGATGGTTGGATGGTTGGATGGTTGGATGGTTGGATGGTTGGATGGTTGGATGGTTGGATGGTTGGATGGTTGGATGGTTGGATGGTTGGATGGTTGGATGGTTGGATGGTTGGATGGTTGGATGGTTGGATGGTTGGATGGTTGGATGGTTGGATGGTTGGATGGTTGGATGGTTGGATGGTTGGATGGCAAACAGTATATCCGTGAAATAAAAAGTACTAAATAACAGAAAATAGTGTTGATTAAACAATAGAAAGCAATATGATTTGCATAAAATTGTAGTAATTAGTATAACTAATGTTTCACGGACATGCGCTGTTTGACTCTATATAAATAATTCAAAGTATGATAAATAAATGAAAATACATCTTATTACGAGAATACACTTAGTTACATGAACATACTGTACGTCGTAAGATTAAAAAACAAATAAGAATATTGCATACCAAGCTTGAAATGTATTGCTGATCATTTATATGAAATGTCAACACAGAAGACATAGAAGAAAATATGTCGGGGGAAAAAACGAGTAGTCAATTTTGGGAATATTAATATTCTGAGAGTCAGTGTTGTTTTATACATTTCGCTGCTGCATTCATCTCGGAGAGGGTACTTCGGGGCGTTTTATACGAAGATGCTCCGCCCGGACTCTCGACCCCTTACTCTTTGATATACCAAATTTCAGCAGCAAGGTACCCCTTTTATATACTTTTTTGCCTGGAAAGGTACCCCTTTCATATCCCTTTGAAGAAAAGCTTCCCTTTTTATACCAAAACTTACAAATTCCCACCACTTTTCTATACCTGCGGCCTGAAAAAGTACCCCTTTAGGGCGGAGCAACCCCTGTATAGTCCATTGTAGGGAGTACCCCCCTCCCCCTCCCCCCTCCCCCTCCCCCTCCAACTCCCCCTCCCCCTCCCCCTCCCCCTCCCCCTCCCCCTCCCCCTCCCCCTCCCCCTCCCCCTCCCCCTCCCCCTCCCCCTCCACCTCCCCCTCCACCTCCACCTCCCCCTCCCCCTCCACCTCCACCTCCCCCTCCCCTCGGGCCTCGCCCATTGTTATTTTCGGGCTTGGTATGCAGCATGCAACAAAACCTTCACCTTTTCTGCGAGAGCTGTATTATTTACGTTATGAATATCTACACAAATCAATCTCTTTTCTTGACTTTCAAGTGTACGATATAAGCCAGGACTATGTCTTTGCTCTCACGGATATTTGCAATATATTCCTTTTCATCGTACATTATTACATTCTTCAACAAAAGCCAAGCACGACCCATTGTCAAGTTGCCAACAAAATAGAGCCTGTGTCGATATTTAGGATCTACAATGTGAACTACAATATTTGTATTGTTAAGGTAAAGTAAAGTAAAGTAAATTAAATATCTATTCATTCATAAAACATACATTACGAACGTTACAGGGAAATATCATACTTAAAGTGTAAGCGATTTATAAAGATGTCTTTGAAACGTTCTGTCCTCACTTTAGTCATATAGCTAGATTCACTCCTAAGAACATACTTAACGGACTTTTTCTTAGGGATCATTTCCCTTAAAGGATGCCTTTGATTATCACGAACTTTACAAACGATAGACCTGTCAGTTTTCTCCACTAGATTGTAGATATCTACTAGTAGTTCACAACGTTCTTGTACGCATAGGTCTTCATGAACTGAGAGGCAGGACTGTTGCCATTTTTGATGCCCCAGTTGACAGAGAATATAATTCTGCCGTCATCTGTGGTCCATTTGAGCCAAGTGTTGTTTCCAACGTGACATATGAGAGGGTTCCCTGGTGAGATTATGCCAACCGAACAGTTAAAAGAAATTATCCTAACATATACAATATACACTTAATGACTGGTCCCGAGGGAAACAGTTAGTTTTGTTTCCCGAGAATCTCAATGTTTCCCGAGGCTCCGGCCGAGGGAAACATTGAGATTCGAGGGAAACAAAACTAACTGGTTTCCCGAGGGATCAGTCATTAAGCGTTTTGTTATATAGCTAATCATTTTAGACAAGTCAATTTAGATAATTTGAATTTTTATTCCGTGCGCTGGGCACTTGTATCCCGGTCGGGATACAGTTAGATTTAACTTGTATCACGTGAGCATCTATCAACCAATGAGAATGCTCGTTATATAGTCAAAATGATTAGCTATATAACAATGACTTATGACAAAATAACCGCATATATAATGATGGCAATGGCAATTGGGCAACGACAATGATATTCTATTTTCTATTTATCTAATTATTTAACCAATTTTATCACCATGTCATTGCTCCTAAAGTACTTCATTGTTATCTTTTTACTAATTAATATTTTCTTGTTGTTGTGAGGGTCAAATCTCGAGATTCCTGTGGTGTCACATCGTGGGGGCCTGGCGCCAAGCGGGTGCCGCGATGTACACGAACAAAGGTTGAAAGCATGGTTTCTAACTCTAAAAGAAATCGTCAAAAATCTTTAAAAAATATTGACCATCATCGCAAGATACTTAGAAACCAAACTTGTCAGTGAATAATCTTTAAGGTATAGTTGAATATTATTACTATTTTTGATATTATGTCTATGTTTCGGTCGATTAATCGTGCAGAAGGACCCTGTAGGTCTTATTCATTCGAATTATTATTGTTTACGTGGTCGGTATCAAAACATTAACTAGGGAATCAGTATCTTAGACTGCATACATTTGTCTGTTACTAGAAGTGTTGTTCGCTTTCAGGATGAGATAGCCATTTCATTAAGCATAAGTATCGCATTAATTATTGTTATTATACTTTGATCCTCATTTGAATTGTAATCTGTCAGTCACGCAGACTGTCAAGGTTCGTATGGTAGTAAAATGGTAGAGTCAAGATTATGGCTAGGCCTTAGGTAGATATGGCCACCTTAAAACCGAGGGTGACCAGATGATAATGGCGGTGTGAAAATCCCTGCAAAAGTAGGATGTAGAACACCTTTGTAACCAACATTTACTGAAGTCATTGTCATCGTCATCATCATCAATTAAGGAAATGCAAGCTAGATGTAAGGAATCTTAAATATTTAGAATCTTTGTATTACTTCGGTATTAAAGAAATCATCACCTAGCCGCGAGGACTTTGTCTTATAAATATTCACGCCGATAACTTATTGACCTTGCTTGTTTTGATATTCGCCATCTCGGTTGAATTGAACAAAAGTAAACCGTAATAATCGTCTTTTTTTTATCAAGTAACTTGGTCGCCGTGCCTTTAACTAATTCATTCTGTCTTAATAGTGGAAAGCCGGATTGCAATAACCCTATAATATAAAGCCATGGCATATGTAGGGTGAAACTCGTGTTTGATGTATTCTAGAATATGTTCTAAAAATAGCTTTACAATAAGCCTTGTGTGACACGCTGATTGGAGACAATTAATTATGAAACGACATCCTGCATTTCTCGGAAAACGCTTTTATTAATTCCGAAAACACGCAATGTCTGAAACTATGGTTATTCGCAGAAAAAATAATAACAATATAAAGAAGAAAGAATATATAATATTGTAGCTTTTAGAATCGAACCCTATCGCACGTAATATTTTCGACGTCGTAGCCCATATTTACTTTGTGTCCTGGCTCTCCCGTGGCGTTTAGCTCAACTGTTGTTATTCATGAATAGGCCTGTCTGAAGAAAAAGTGTCAAGCAAACAAATGTCTGAAACGTTTTCATTCGAATAATTTCTTCTAATTCGCTAAAACATTTTGAAGTGGCCAAAAATATGCCTATTTGTTAAAATGAATGTAATTTTTATACGAGGCATACACTGACAATCGCTCAAAAATATTTTAAATTGCATATGTCTGAGGTCAGGAAAGCGATACTCAACGTGTCTTGGCACACTTTTGAATAATAATGGTTGTGTTGTTTTGAAATGCATAGTTAGGAGAAGTCGGATTTTACCTTCAAAATACTAATAAAATATATTGAAATGGCAATTGTATGACAATGATTCACGATTTCACAACCTCACAGCATTTTCAAATCGTCGTTTAGGGAAGTATGTAAACCGATTTTTGTCGAAAGCCCTTCCATAATACAACTGCGTATGGGCAAGCTCGGGGGGGGGGGGGGTACAGGGTAGTATACAAAGGCGTCTTGGCGAGTTTTGCCAGTACGAATATAGTGTCAAGAATTATTGTTTTTTAATATCAATTATTAATCATTTTGCGTCCAAATGTCTATCGGCAGGGCAAAAAAATATATGCGGTGCTACTGTAGAACTTTAAGACTGACGAAATGGCAAGTTTTTTCCCCTAACGTAATACAACAAAAAACGGAATTTGCTGATATACGAGGTCTCTAAAGTCAAGTAAATAATGCCAAATATTTAGTTTAGAAAGTAAGGCAGTATATATGGGACACCAGCTTTAGAAGAGAAAAGAACAGTAAAAGGGAAAAAATGGAGAGAGAAAAAGAAGGTAAAAGTTAAAAAAAATGCAATTAATAAGAACAAGACATATACATATTAGCAGACGTGCAGCTTACAATCATGAGTGAAATTGTTAGTACATTAGTGTTATGCCTAGTGTTGTGCATCAGTTCTTCTCTTGGAGCTTGTTACATTAATGGCTATAAAGTTACCAAAATAGAATTTAAGATTTTTGTTACATTAAAGATTAAAAAGTTATTACATTAGTGGATAGTATTACATCGATGACTGATTTTTATTACATTAAAGGTTAAAAATATATTACACTAGTGGTTAGTATTAAATTATTGGTTGATTATTACAGTAGTGGGTGATACACCCCCAGAAGGGATAGAGGGAGGGAGGGAGGGATGGGGATTGTGCCCGAGCAGACTTTGATGCTGAATAACGTTTTAACCAGAGAACGGATTGTTATCAAACTTCATGTCTTTTCTTAAAATTTATCAAAGATTTTTTGATTGTGATAGTGTAACAATCAGATAATCAAAGTTTTTATTGCAACGGTTTGTTCAAAGGTAGCTTTTCTGGGTTACCTTTTTATAAATACACTGGGAACACTTTTTTTTTCAAGGAAAATGGATAGTATTATTGCATAATATTATTATTAGAATCATTGGGAAGTACTTATGGCATTATGCAAATGCCTAATGACTTGATCACAAGACCAGTTGACTGCAGGCTCAAAAAAAAAAAAACAACAACAACAAATGTATTTACAACCTCAATTATTATTACAATATATTCAAAAAAGAAATAATTAAAACTTAGAAGTTGGTTGTTAGCTAATTACAATAACCTTAAGGTTAAAAGAGGTAATCAGCTATATACAATATTGACTATGAATGGTTGGGATAAATAGAATGAAAATAGAAGGAAAAAAATATAAGCCATCATAATAAGTGGTAATATTAATATAAGTTTGTTAGTAATGCATTTGTTTACTTTCGGCTTCTTTTTTTTAGTCGAAAACTATAAATATTAAATCTTTTGAATTACTTTATACACTTGATAACCGTGTTAAAAAAATGGACGCTGGACTTACCCATTGTGATATATACATATTAGAGCTACAGTACTAGTTGACCTATATATACTCCAATTCCCAGCTCATACAGTTATTTCAATAAAGTAAGTCACCAAAACCCCACAGAAAATATTTCATATCCAGCAAGTAAAGCTTTTCATGGAAACTGCAGCTTGAGAATGCTCACAGAAGGTGAAAGTGTAACTGGTAAGAAATCTCAAGTATATCAATAGTTAGAAAAAACCTACTTATGGTCTATCACCAATCGAGCCCTGTGATTGGCTAAGCTACTAGGGGTCTATTAGTGATAGACCTCTAGTAGCGAAAAGTGCCGGTTTTGAAAACCAAAAAATATATATTTAAAGCAAAATCCAAAACTTTTTGCATCTTTTTATTGGACCCATTAGTAGGTTTGTACTAAAACAATTAGACCTCTCGCCCTCGTGGCCTACGAGTCAATAGCCCATTCGGCCTTTGGCCTCATGGGCTATTGACTCGTAGACCATTCGGACTCGAGGACTAATTGTTAA
The DNA here is from genome assembly GCA_023349425.1 of Anthopleura sola. NCBI lineage: Eukaryota > Metazoa > Cnidaria > Anthozoa > Actiniaria > Actiniidae > Anthopleura > Anthopleura sola. Next base: position 1,206,018 of record JALHLI010000002.1, read on the forward strand.
TTATTGAGCGGTTGAAACATGTGCTTTTCAGGTGACTAACTTTACTGAAATAAAAATATACAACAGGGATAGTCTACAATATCGCGGTAGATCATTTCCTAAATCCTAGACAAAATCTAGTAAGTCTGCGACTTACTAATAATAATAATAATAATAATATTTATTACTTATATTGCGCGATTTTAACATGTTAATATGATCAAATGCGCATTACAACAATAAGAAATATAAAATATTTAAAATAATAAAATCTAACTTTACAATAGAGCGATGAATAATAACATATAATTGAATAATAACAAACAAATAATAGAATAAAATAAAATAATACTATAAAGATGTAAAAATGAGACTAAGCAAAGATACAACTCCACGACGCCCCAGAGCCACCACGCTCCATTATAATGGAGCGTGATGGCTCCGAAACGTCGCAAACCACATCTCCACTCAGTCCCACTCTCACATCTTTATGTGTCTCAAAATCCTTACTCATAATAATACTATAATAATTAAAATTTATAATAGATTATAGACTTGTTTAAAAAGATATGTTTTAAGAATTGACTTAAAACTTAAAAAATTATTTTGATTTCTGATAAAATCAGGGAGGCTGTTCCAAATTTTAGGCGCTGCCGCTGTAAAAGACCTATCTCCCAGTGTCTTCTTATATCTAATGCTTGGGTCAACTAAAAAAGTACTAGAATTCGATCGAAGATGATATTGAGTTAACTTACTGGAATAGCAAATTTGTTTTTGGTTTTTAAGGTTCCTGGACTTCTTATTTTAGACTGAGTGTTGTTTACAGTTATATGATGGCCGACATTTTGTGCATATTTATTTACAAAATGCGCAAAGAACAGAAATCAAGTAACTTGATCCCAGTGTTTTGTGCATGCTCCTTTCCATAGTCCTCCCACAATCTCTTATGATCCGAGTGTGATATTTGAAATTTTGATATTTTGAATACATTTTTATGCAAATTTTACCCTGAACCCGAACTCATGCTTGGATCGTAAGAGATTGTAGGAAGACTACGGTAACGACAATGGCTTTAGGCTTTGAATACCATCAGCTTTCCCTCTCTTGGTGATTTGTTTCTATGTTTCTTACACAGATACGTTTTCTGCAGATATATAAAAAGAAATTGGTATTTTTAATGAGGACAATTAGCTTTGTCTTAATATGTTAATTGGGTAAAGGGTTTATTTTCATTGGAGTGAGGATGTTGTGAAAGGGTTAGTGTAGGTGGTGTGGGTGCGGGTAGGGGTTGGTAGTGGGGCGGGGTGTTGGTGGGGCTGGGACATATTGATTGGACATTTCTTATTGTGCTTAATGTCTACTCGTGTCAGTCAGTACTTACTTTGGCGAAAAAAATAACAATCGTTATCAGAGATACTGCACAAATTGAGACCACGATGGAGATAACAATTGTTTCTGGATGAGAGAGTGAAGGCTCTTCTGGTTCTAAAATAAAGAAAGGTTGAAATGCATATGATAGCTAAACTTAAATATGAGAGAAAACAGAAGGTACAATGTGAATAAAATGCAATAAGGACCAACTCTCAACTAATCAGCCAATCAATCAATAAATCAATCAGACAATCAAACAGTCAGTCAGTCAATAATTCAATAATTACATCAACCAATAAATCTGTAAAAAATAAACAATCATCCAATCAAGCATGCAAGCGAGTAACCAATCAATCAATCCATCAATATAGTAACAACTTTTTTATGTCTGTTTTCCAAGTAATTAAACAGTTTCGAGTTCAATTTTATTCGTATTTGTTCTATTACACTCTATCGTCTGTAGAGCTCAAACCCTACTGACACACCCTATGTGGGTAAGTAATTGAAATAAACACACTCGTGCAAATTTAATTCGAGAAATTGAAACTGAAACGGTGTAATTATTTGTGCCGGTGCTAATTGTTAACTATTTTGAGTGAAAAAGAAACGTGTTGTTCTTTAAAACGTATATGTAGGTGTTGCCTGAAATGCCTCGACTATGATCCTTTTGAAAGAGCGTGAACACCCATAGTCCTGTAGAGACAAAGCTGCAAAGCAAATTATTGTGAAATTGAATATAATGAGGTGCTAAGGATACCGATCCCCCTCCCTCACCCCCACGGTTGAAACCAGCCAACCACGTTTCTTCCATTTCAAGGCAGGTAAATCACTCCTGAAGATCACAGCTAGCTGACTTAAAAACCGTTAACCAAATTTTTTGACAAATATATACATTTACTACATAAAGTCCAAAGTATTTAAGCAGAGACTGTTCGGCGAAAATAGGCCTGAATATAAATTTGATTTAATAAATTTGATTAAAGCAATGGTAACAGCCCGGAGCCTGTTTCTTCAAACATCTTTGTTGCCACTAAATGAAACAATACAAACTCACTGTATATCTTGATATCCCTTGTTTTTCAACTATGAAATTTGAGTAAGAGTAACTTTCCCTGTGGCCATACCTCTTTTCTTGGATTAGCCGTTGACAACAAATGCTATATTTTGACACCTATTACAAAGAATGGTCTGAACCCAGGTGAATGGATATTTTTCGAAGTAACAATATTTCTCGAAGAGACAATATTTGTATAATGATCATCCGGGTGGATGTAGTCCTGAGAAGGACTGTTTGATGTGACTGACGTTTCGACAACCTGTGCGGAAGTCATCTTTCAGAGTCCAGTGAAGAAAAAGTCAGATATGGGTCTTATTTATACTGCCACAATAAACAATAGAACAATAGATCAATAGGTAAGGTTGTGAAAAGATGCGCGTCGCTGACTTGGCGTCGCTTCAGTTTCTGTTTTTGTTTAATAACACCTATATGACACCTATATATGAAAGAAATGAAAGTTGTATCCTCGCGCAGCTTCTTCCTGTGAAGTTTATAAAGAAAGAATAGTAAAAAACAACAATAAACAAACACCAAACAGACAAGTGGTTGAACTAAATATCATAAGTATTTCATATTGGTGGTTCAATTACTTATTTTCCCTGTAAATATCGCGTTTAAACTGTTTCCCTCTTTTGTTGTATCTCCGCTGCTCAGCCGAGTGGTAATCTTCAGCATGTTTGGGTTGTCTTTTGAGTAACATTCGGGGGAGCTGTATTTCTCGTGCTGTTACTTGGGTATTATTAAAAGAAAATAAGAGTTGAAAAAGTATATTAAGTTTTTTCAGTCAACCAATCCATCGACTTCTAACGTTGGAAAATGACAATTATGATATTTTACTGCCATGAGGAACTAGATATCTAAAATAATTCATTTTGATCGTACAGTTACTTATTCCCCATACAATTTTCCTCGTCAAGAATGATACTCTGCCGACATAATATCTCCGCCACCTAGTGAGTAAACTTCTACTTCTTCTTCTTATGGTAAAAAAATAAAATCAAAGAAATCAAAAAAGGAAAAAAAATAGAAGAAAAAAAAAGGAAAAAAAAAACCGCAAAGAGCAAAAGTATCACACAGAGAAATAAATACCATATATCAAATATACCATGACTATTGTCCTGAAAATACTTCTCTCATAATGCATGTTCCTTTTCCCAATTCTATTTTCTTTTCCTTTATCTACTTTTCCGATGCTTTCTTTTCCTTTTCTCTTTGCTACAACTTTGCTAATGGACTTTCAATATTCTTATTTTCGTTCCATATTTGGCCCAAGTCTTACCTGGAGTCTTGGATAAAAGCTTGGAGGGAAGGGGAGTGGTGGTGAGGAGGGTTAAATATGAGATGCAATAGTGCCTATTGTTTTGATATACTTACACTAAATGTCGTTTTTTCACTGTTGTTCGAATTCTATACCAGCCGCTCTCCAGACATAGACCCAATTCAGGATGAGTTCCGTCATAAAAGGATCATGAGTCAGCATATCCAGGCTATGTTGTGTAAGTGACAGTTTGTGCATGTGCTTATCGATTATACTTAATTAGCTTTTCATGTAACTTACCATTTGGTGCAGTAACTGTTTCTGTAACAAAAAAATGGTGATTAAAAACAGTTAATGAACGGAATTGGCAACTATACGTTTGTTCCTTTAAAAACTACCGAAATGCAACTGTCCTGGCGAGCAGATGTACAGTGAGTTGCTGCTCAGTATATCCCTAGCTAGTGGCCTCTGTTTTAATTATTTGACCACGTATACGCTTCTCAAGTGTTCTCCCAACATCCCAAGTGTTTAGATCAGAGTATATAGCACGGAAAACTTTTTTATATTCCTTAATTATCTTACTACAGCTGCTAAATGTGCGTTTCCATTCATTCTAAGTAGGCCACAACAACTAGGCCATTTGCCCTATGGCATCATTTTACTGTCATTACCAGAATATTTTCGTTATCGATTAGTTTTTTTTTAATGCTTGGTTCTCTCATGGGAATATATAGGAAAACGATTTTCGGTGCTTACTACGGTGCTTCACCAAAACACGACGAGAAATCGCCTTCTTGAGAAAATCCTAATATTTTGTCTCGACGTCAAATTGAACGATTCCGTGTATACTATTCCGGTAGACAACTATGTCCGCATATCAAGTGACCCCGAAAATAGCGGCGAGAAGAAATTCACTTGCTCTGTACCCCACATTTGAAACATATCGGTTTCCAAAAACAAAATATATATTTGTCATCAAATTACCGTTCATCGTGGGAGTTTTAGAAATTCGTGGAAACATTGAAGGAACAGCGGCTTGCTGAGTGATCGTGTCTTTAGTCACATCTAGACATATAAGGATACAAATGTAAGTGTTTTGTTCGTTAGCTATTCATTCTTATATTCTCTTATATTATATTTCATGGTCATTAGGGTGGAACGATGACCCGCATTTTGTTTGTTTACTAATCTGGCATGGGGTTGAACTGCAAAGAAAGATAGACAAATTGAATTCTTCATGGCAAAAAAAAAAAAAAAAAAAAAAAAAAAAAAAAAGAAAAAAAGAAAAGAAAAAGAAAGGACAGACGAAATCAATAAGCCAAAGAATGCCAGGATGAAATTACTGGATTGATGGATGGATGCAATAAATTTGATCAATGAAATACTTAACAGATAGAAGAAAAAATCAGAAATGTTCTTCAAATTAAAATCCATGTGTAATTATCTTCTTTTTTTTAGATATACCTTTTCAAAACTACGCCTGGAAGTAAGAAACAAATTCTAAAACAAGTGCAATAGCTCACCGATCATATTTGGTTCTTGCTTCTTACGTTCCTTTACAGTTAATGCAACTGTGCGAAAAAGAACTCTGGTAACATCCTCACTGATACTAGCGATGTACTCGTTTGTATCGTTCACAGTGACGTTCTTCAGAGTAAACCATGCCAAACCTTTCCTGAGGTCGCCGTCAAAAGACAGCCGTTTCATCAGGTTTGGTTTCAGATCTGAGTTGAGGTGTACCTTACTGCTCGTTATATCTACATTGATAAACTGAGGATCAGCAATGTTGCCTTTTCTTATGCCCCATGTAGCATATATAAGGGTTGGTTTGTCGTTGGTATTATTCCATCTGAAGTGTGCAGTCTCGCCAACAAAAATATCTTGCATAGTAGGTCCAGTAATAGCACCCATTACTGCAAGCAAACAATGATAATTATTTAAGCTTTTTACGAAATACCTGATCGTGTCTTGCAATTTCTTCCGTTTATTTCGAAAAGGATTGTGATTGCAATGCTTTCAAAACGTCATAGAAGGGGAAACTTAAGAAAACTCCATGTTGTAACTGATCTGATCTAACTTGCGTGACTGTCTGACCTATACAGCTCCCTCGCTTTTTTGGTTGTATATGAATAATTACTACGCTACTGCATAGCACAACTAAAGTGCTGCGATTAGGAGTGGAATGCTTATGAGAGGTTTTGGTTGCTGCATAATGTAACATTCAAATTAAGTTGAAATTCAACAAGGATACGATTTATCGTGCGCAATGTCTACTTTTTCAATCGGGAAACAGAATAAATCGCCGAAAAACTCATTAAATGAATTGCGTTCCCCGCCGGTCAAATGTCACAATTATTCGTGACGGGGCTTATTACTTCCAACAATAAATATATTTTAGTTTTACATGATAAGATTGTGAAAAGGATCATTCTTGCTTGCTTCAACAGACAAATAGCAGTTTATCGATGATTGAAAAACAAACATAAACTTAATAAACAATATGCATATATAACAGCTCTCTTACATCATGATATATAAAAGCTTAAAAAACACACGGCAAGTAGAACGTGGTATATTTTGGCGCCACAATAATTATGATAATAATTAATGGCAACTTGGGGGGGGGGGGGGGGGTTGTGGACAACTTTTTTTTTTTGGGGGGGGGGGGGGGGGAGGAAAATTACAAATTTTCTATTGGAAATAACTCAAGTTTTAAAAAATAAGTTTGATCTGGAGAGAGCCGCCAATATAAACCGTATTGTCGGCTCAGAATTGCCGGGCGATAAAAGAATCGTGATAACAAACTTATTTTCATTGCTCAAAATACCGCATTTTGCAGGCGTGCGTTAAAATAAACACTGTATTCCCCCGGGAGGGTGTTACTCAACCTAAATAACATTCACGCATGCTGCAGTTGAGCATATTTAAGGACTCAAACACTCTAATTCAAGACTTCTTTCCATTTGACCTACCCACGAAGAAGACGTATCTCCTTTATACGTTTTACGTCGCCGAAGCCGTACACATGGCCGCTCCACAGGAACCTAATAATGCTGCCCTTAATGCCCTTGCGGCACAAGCTGCCCCAGCTCAAGCAGCGCCGGCTCCAGCAGCTCAAGCGGCCCAAAATGAAGCCCAGAACAACGCGGAAAACCAACCTAATGAGGTATCTATTACTTATTCGTTACTGGCGTTTAGCTTATTTTAGTTTCCCTACGTTAGGTTATCGTTGTTTTAAAAACCCATGCTTGTTCTTACACGGCGGTTTATCTAATTTGCTATCTTAATCGCTGCTTAGAGCGAAAACACTATAACCATGAAATAAAAACAAAATAGTTACTAACTAATAGTTTTTATTTAGTGACTATTTAGTCAATATCACTCAACCAGAAACAACAAATACAAAAGGAAACAATACCTCATTACAACTTTACTTGTCTTTTATAGTAACTAATAGTCGCTAAATAAGAACTATTACACACTAACAATTTGATTTTGTTTCATGGTTCTAGTGTTTTCGCTCTATCACGCTCGGGTACACGTTATATGTTTCCCCGACACCCAACCTCGTGTCAGTAATGTTGGCCTGTACCACCCACACACTTATATAGTGCCTTTATGTCCCTTTTATATTATTGTTAAGCGTACATAATCCTGCAGTTGCCTTATACGTCCATTACATATTAGCTCCACGACATGCCCCTCTAGGTATCCTACATCCATTTTATTGTAGTGCCCTTAGTTTTTCTACCTTACTTTCGTATATACCACTATTATTACACCTTATACCTGTAGAAAATAAGTACACGTGGTTAATTGTGCACAGGGAGTCCAAAAGCTAGCCGTAGAACGGCAGGAATATATTTTAAAGTTAAGCCGTGGGTCGGCAGGAAAATGATTCATATAGTGAAACGTGCACAGGGAGCCCAAAAGCTATGCCGTAGAACGGCAGGAATATAATGAAATGTAAAGCCGCTGGTCGGTAGGACAATGATTCATAAAGTGAAACGTGCACAGGGAGCCCAAAAGCGGCAGGAATGTAAAGAAATGTAAAGCCGCATAGCGGCTGGAATTTACTTATTTTTAAGTGCTCGGGACTAAGTATAATTGTGACGCGTGTCATACAGGACACTAAGACATAATAGTGCACGTGGGGCAAATAATGTACGCCGGGAATCGTCATAATACTAAGGAAAGATAGAAAACTTTCAGGGGAAATATAACCTTACCAAGTACGGCTGGATGATAGGGTAGCTAGAAGTCCACAAAGCCCTCTTAATATTACTGCAATTTTGTTTTTTTAATGTTATTATTTATTATGGTTGCCATGGTGCCGTTTTCGTGCCATTCCTTAACTAAATGCAATCTTTACGTTACCAGTTTGAAAACTTGCAAAGGCAACTTAATGACCTGAGGGCCCTCCAGAACACCGGCACCGTGGAATCGGCTTTGAGACGCTTAAGAGAGCTCCTCGCTCGGCCTGCACTCATGTTCGACCCCTACGCTTCCTTGGCTGCTTTGGAGAACCTGGTTGACACCGCCAGGGACAACGCGGCAGACAACGCCACTCGCTATGCCCAATTCTAAGGCAAATCCGCCCTATGATTAACAACCAAGCTCTGCAGTCCATTCTCACTAAATTAGTTGGCTCAGACGAGGAGATAGCCATAGCGAGAGAAATCCAGAAAGCACTTAAGTCCTCTTTACCGGATGCCAACAGACAGACCACTCCTTACCAGTTCCCGGGCCAACAGCGCGACAGCGTAACTTGTTACCTATGTGGCCGTAGAGGCCATGTCATGCGCCACTGCTTCTGCAGAAACAGAGGAGGCCGAGGTGGAGACCAAGGCCGGGGAGCAATCAGAGGGCTTTTCCATTAAGCATACTTACTTACTTACTTACTTACTTACTTACTTACTTGTCCATCTTATTTGTTTTGATATGAAATGTAACAGGATTTTGATTAAATGTCACTAGCAATCTAATCCGCCGTTTATTACTCGCCGCGTGCAAATTAACACCAGTCTAATGCGGGACAGTTTTTAAATCTATCACCCAGGGACCCCAGCCATGTGGGAGCAATTTGCAAATCCCTTACCCCGCAATGATTAGGCCCATGCGCGTAGGCAAATTTACTTACTTTGCGATAAAACATACTTAAACTAGGCGGTACTTTATAGTTTTATATCAAAAGGGGTTTTCAAGTTATTGAAGTGATACATTCTGGAGTCAGTCTAGGGTCAGAGGGTGAACAGCAGTTTGATATAACATATTTTCCTTTTTATGGGTCACGTGACTTAAACTCGCACGGCTCTTAGATGTCTATATCATATTTATATACACTGCCCTTTTATCGCATCCACCACCATTAAGAAGATATTAGGAAAAACCTTTACGCAAATCAGGTCACGTGACTCCTAATCTTAAATAACCCCCTTAACACTATATTTTTAACTCCAAAAGGCGTATTTGCAAAAAACGTTTTTAAAAGCAAGTAAATGTAAATTGAATAAATCTTTGCGTTCCCCACTTTTGATTTTAAAATTCATGCCAAATGAGTTAGCATGTCACGTGACACACCTCCAAGGTGGTAAAGAGATGCTTAACAAATATCCATTTCTATTATACTCCATGAAATATACCAATTGGTTAACGTCTCTTCAAAGGAAAAATGAATTATGCGAGATCCATCTGGCAATAAAGTGATAAAGAAACGAATTGAATGAATGAAATCAAAATAACTAAGTCCCATAAGTAGCCGCAACCCATTAGCCTATCATTTCATCTCATAACCTACAAATAGAGTGGGACCACTGCATTTTACTTAGTAAGCCCCCACCTCGCCGACCAGAAGGGTAGCCTAAACAACACCCTACATCTCAGTGCCTCCGGGCGGGTACTGGTCTGGCTTGGCAAGGGCAATTCCTTCCTAGTTTCGCAGGTATATATAGATTTTTAAATCCCTTTCTTTTCTAGACTGCCCCCAGAGTTTCGAAAACTTGTGCAGTCAACCCATACGGAAAAACGAATTGATGTGGTGCAACTGGGAAGGAAAGAAACCCAGCCAAGCCGGACCAAACCCGTCTGTGGAATTAGTATCCAAGGGAATGGCATTTGCAGATCCCACTATGCTTGCCTTCCGGGACCCAGAGTCATATATCGCTGGAAACTTAAGCACATGCGCGGAACAATGGGCCACAATCCTACAAGGACACCCTCGTGGGGAAAGGCTCGCATCTTACATTACGGAAGGCGTAGACGTTTACGAGTTTTTTACCCCTTTGAAAGGCCACTTTCAGGGAAAGCCATATAACAGTGTAATCCCCCTAAGAATGGTTTTGTTTTGAGTTTTGGGAGAGTATTATGCTAACAATCTCCATCATCTTTTCCTCTGCACGACCCTTTAAACCTACCTGTAGATATCGTTTGGTCGGATGCGGTACACATATGAGCAGTGAGCGAATTAGCGCAGGGCTTCCCGATTTCCCATAACTTAACCACGCCTAGCTATGAGCGGTTACTTAGCAGTGAAAATGGTTTACTATTGTTATAAGCCAGGATCCAGGATCCGAGCCAGGATCCGAGCCGGGATCCGAGTCAGGATCCGAGCCAGGATCCGAGCCAGGATCCGAGCCAGGATCCGAGCCGGGATCCGAGCCAGGATCCGAGCCAGGATCCGAGCCGGGATCCGAGCCAGAATCCGAGCCAGGATCCGAGCCAGGATCCGAGCCAGGATCCAAGCCTGGATTATTTGCAACAAGTCTATAATATTATTGCTTCCTTCTATTAATACTGTGAAATCAGCAGATATTCTTCACAAATTCGTTTAGAAATGTTCTACAAATACTCGATAGTTTATAGGCGGCATTTGATTCTCGTTCAAAGGCAACTCGGAGTTTGTTTCCCGTAATGATGTAATGATGTGTGTAACAGCGATAGCGAAAACAATAGACCCGCGGCATGAGCAGCCGTTATTTAGGAGTGGAGTCGAAGTGTAAATTAAATTATAACTGGCTTCTCATTTGGTGGATTCATCGAAAAGCGGGAATTTTGAAAGTTTTATTCGAATCATATCCAAACTACTTGGATTGCATTCCTGAGCATTCCTGAGCATTCCAACAGCAGCCACACTGTGCAGCAAATGGCATATTTTGCTACCAGCAACATTCAAAACATGATTTGTTTACTTGTGAAAGTATTTTTCAGCAAAAAACTAGTAAGGAAATGTGTTATTTTTTACTAACATGGGTTTCTCTGAAGTTGGATCGCGTCTACTTTTGACACATGAAATCTGAGCAGCCTAGTTCGGAGCGACTTCGGAGCTGATATCAAGGGACGCTCACATACGAATTCATCCCGAAGTACACTAAACAATAGCAATACGAATATTCTATCCATATATGGAAAGTTCGGAGATGGAATGCGTATTTTTTAGTATAGAACTAGTTCTACGATTCTCATACCGTAGTTTGCTCATATATTCTTAAAGATAGCTCATATATTCTCAGACCTCTCTCTTTGAGTATGTGGATCAACCCGTTCCAAAATCGCTCAATAACATCTTTTAGTGTGTGTCTACCACGTACGGCGTGTGTGTTTGTAAGTAGTTTAAGCGTAGCGTTAAAAAACTTAAAGACAATAGTACGCAACATGCCTACAGACAAAATAGTACTTCACGAACCCTGAACGAATGAATTTATAGTGACACAACATTAAAAGCTATAAATACATCGTCCTCGATGTCGTGTGGCAACTTCATTGGACATTGGACATTGTTTACAAGTTCTCGACCAATCATGACTTGTGAAATTATAGTCTACCTGACGCCCGAAAAACGGATCTCATTTTAAGACTGGTTTGCTACCATAGCAACCCAGTAAATAGGTGAAATAAGTTTTTCGACCAATCATATCATATTGCAGGATTCTAAAAAAATAAGCCAATTATAATATTTAGCGAAAGGATCGAATTTACATTCCATTGCCATTCGCGCTATCCTTCTTACACACATCATTACTCAAGTGTCGAGTGCTATAGTATGCTGGGAACTTCCAACATCTTCCCTAGAGATGTTTAAAGTGTCCGGTTTAATTTCATAGATATGTTTACGATTCTTTATCGTAAAACATGAGTATTTCTGAAGTTTCAAACATTGATATTGATTCTCTTACGAAAATTTGAGTATTATAAAATGTATTAAATTTCAATTCATGTTGATTCTTGTACGAAATTGGAATATAATGAAATGTATCGAATTTCCGCTTTCCGCTTTCCGCTTTCCGCCGTTTCAGTTTCCGCGTTTTACCCTTTGTGCCTAATATTATTGTAATCATGAAGAGGCCGGTAATTTTCTACACAATATTAGGTGGTTCTCGAGTGGGGTTTACTTTCGATTTCGCGATTATGAGCGAAAGTCGAATGTGCGACTGAATGTGCGGCTAACTTCAGCCTGGTGAGGAGTTTACCCCGTTTACGAAAGATGATTCCACTCACTGGGCTTTGAATTCATTGGATTGCGCTTACTTGTGTTGTTTTGCCGAATGAATTAAAGTTCGGACCACGGGCGCCAGAGTCGCCTCCACGTTTGGGTTAAAACTAACGCTTCATTTTTTTTCCAACGGTCGAATAAATCTGCTTCGGTACGGCTGACCTTTAGTAGTGAATAAACATCTAGCTCCGATTTCAATCTCATGATGTTTGTCTGTTTAATATTAAGAACCGATCGTGCCGAGCAAATAGTCACAGCAAAAAATAAAATGTTCAGCTACTGGATTTCAAAGTCTAACCACACGACAATTGAGTAATTCTTTTCAAAGGTCTTTACTTTATTATTTCACATTTCTACGATAGATTTTCTCCGCATAATATGATACTAAAAGCCTAAATCCAGGCTCGGATCCTGGCTCGGATCCTGGCTCGGATCCTGGCTCGGATCCTGGCTTAAATGATAGGTATCCTCGAGAAAAAAAAATCACTATATGAGATTAAAAACGACTATTCGAGAATTCGAATAAAAAATTATTATACGAGAAAAAGAAATCACTATATATGAAATTATCGATTAGAAGATGAGATTATCAATTTAAAATGAGGTTGTCGATGAGAAGACAGTCGTAGCTTCGAGGAAGCATTGGATGTTTACAAATCATGCATGAATAAATCGCCAAGGAATAGTTTCATTATCCAATATATTTCCACCCAGCTTTTTTCGAAAATGATCAAAAATAGTTAAATATGTGAAAATATATTCTTGTGGCGCGCAAATTTCGCTTTTAGCTTGCAAATTTTCCTTTCAAACTAGCTTATGTCGCCGTATTTAGAACTGTGTAAGAATATTTCAATTTCATATGTCTTCCTGTTTCTTGTTTAGTTTGAACGTTTGTGTTTGCATCGCAAAATGTATGCATGCTTATTCCAACCAAATTCTGTTCGGAATTATCGCTTGATTCTGATATAAATTGATCAGAATATGATAAAATTTTGACCGAAAACATTGTTGCATTTATTGCGATTCTTAATATTCTACGAACTCAGACATTTCAACTGCTTGTCATGAAATTGGTTTTTCGCTGCCGTCAATCAAAACTAATCAGTCGGTATTTTTATATTTTTGACTGGCGGCAGCGAAAAACCAAATTCCAACGCCGGGAAACTCGCAACTACCGAGTTCGCAGAATATTGAGAATCGCAGTAAGACAATATAGACTGCGTTCTTGATCGTCTTCCAAACCGAACAAAAACAGAGAATACGCACTTGTTTTAAATGACCTCTAGGTTTGTGTATCAAGAACTGAACTGTCTTATATCTAAAGCGTTGTAAAGGTTTTATCTAGATTCGAGTTATTGCTAAGAATACGGAGCACTTTGTAAATCAACTGATGTAACTCCCCCCCCCCCCCCCCCCGGAAAAAATCTGACAACAGATCTGACTCAAAAATCTGACTTAAAAATCTGACACCAGCTTCACTCTGGTTGATAACTGGACACTGAAAAAAATATGAATACTTGCCTGGTTTACAGATCAGTAGCACAAAAATCCAGAAAATATAGTGCGCCATGTTTTTTCCTTGTATCTTGTGCTTGCACGGTTGGTGACGTCCTTGTGATTCTCGGAACTGGTTTCCTTATAACTGAAACCGACCCGAGAGCATGACGGAGGTCTTCGTATTCGTATGTGAGAAAATTCGAAAATATCAGTTAGCTGTAGTATAAGACTCTTTAACTACCTAAAGAGCAATGAATCAAACGCGATGGCTTTCAGGTAAGGCCATTTTAAACCTATTTTCTTAAAAGCCGAACTTTATAAAGCATTTCGATCGAGTGATTGTACGACAATCATACGAAGACCTCCGTCATGCTCTCGGGTCGGTTGCCGAAGGAAAGCCGTTGAAACCTTGTGGAATGAGCCCGGTCCACGGGTCAACACAAGCGAGGTGGTGACTAAATACGGGCGAATTTCATGGCTCACTTGAAAAAGCCGCGGACTAACCTCTAAGTTGGATTTCTGAGCTCTATAGGGATGTGAGAGAGGGGATATGAAGAAATTATGGCGATCGAACAGGAATTAGAAGACTTACGAGGAGTTGAAACTCGTGATGGGTTGCTGTTGGGATCCCGAGTGTCCTACCTTCTAGATCTCTTCTTTCTTAACAGTGGAGAAAAAAAATGCTAAAACTGGCTTAATCCGAATTCTAACCAGGCAGAGCGATAGAGATGTAACTTCTCAAAGGTCAGCTAAGATTTCTTTACTTTATTTCACATTTTGACGCTTTTATTAAGGTTTTTTATAGTTCCCCATATATTTTCCCATAATATGACACCACAGAAACCTAGCTTGGGTGACCTGTGGCATAAATAGCCTGATATCGCTCATTTCGCCAGGTACAATCCAAGATGGCGGCTCGTTTTACCCTCAACGAAGTTATTGAGCGCGGATTGAGCGTGTACAACACGAGGATAGCGACTAGGATCAGTCAATTGAAAGCGAAGAGGATGTAAATGAGGACGAGGAGAGGTTAGGAAACTGTCTTGAGAGTTTTAATGGAGGAGAAGGTTTCAATAAAGCCTTCTTCAAGGAGAATGCCATCGGTTTGCTATTGCCTCTTGTCCAAGTAGCAAAACCGTCAGACATTTTCGATGAACAGCCCCAAAGGTTGAAAGGTATGTTCCACTATCTACTTGAATCTATCAGACATGATCAGAAAATTAATAGATAAGAAATTTCCCGTCTTTTTTTGCTTGAATAGTCTGATTAAAAGTTACAGGCTTAAACAATGTTGTTATTGCAAATTTTTAAGCCTGCAGTAAATTCAATAATCAACATACAAATATTAATGTAATAGCTTTTGAAGAGATTAAGATTAAAATAGTGATTTTGATATAAGTCCTACATGAAATATGTATAATTCCCACCTCTATTATTTCACAGATCAGTCAATATAAGCTTACATACAGTATCCATGTGTATGTTAATGAACACATTTTTTTCTGTTTCAGCTGCAAAACTGTTGTCATGCATAAACGTTAATGCTGGTTCTTTGCTGATGAGAGAATCAAGATTTAAAGGCTGACCATGATAATGAAGAGACTGGCAGGGAAAGTGTCTGTCAGAAGACCATATTTTGCTGAACTCATCCGCAGCATTCCTTATGACATTTTTGCAGTTATTAATTGTGTCATAAAAAATGCTGATGATGAATCTTTCATGGAAGCAGCCTGTTACCAGTCAAGGAACAAAAAGGCTAAAGTAATTTCGTTTACCTCTCTTTGCTCATTAAAAAAGCTTTTCTCTGTGCTTTCTGGAATGAGCACAAAAGAGGTAAATAAATTCTTCAGCCGAAAACTCTCAAGTACAAGCAGATCTGGCCATAAAGTGAAGCTCATTGTCGAGGACACAAAAGACTTTGGATTTTTTTACAAGAAGTTATCTGGAAAGCTGTCACTGCAATTATATTATGGAGAGTGGAACATTCATGGATTTCCTCAACATAACTGTGCTATGAGAGAATTACTATCTCCATCAGAATTATGAAATCTGTTTTTTTTTTAAATTATCGAAAAGGGATAAAAGCCAGTGAACCCAGATAAAACCCTTGAAGCACAGGAGAGAACCAACAAAATGTTATGGCTATTAAACCAAAGAACCTGTAGAAAACCCCTGAAGCACACAAGAGAACCAAAAAACTCTTAAAAGTGAACCTTGACAATGAGCTTCTTGCTTTTATGGCCACACACCAACAAAATGAACTGCACCTTTCAACACTGAGACTGTTCATCCAAATCATTTGATGTTTTTGCTACATGAAATCAAGTGGTGTTAGCACCTAGATGGCAATCTCTTAGTAATGGCTTTATTGAACTTCTCCATCCATTAAACTGGTAAGACAGTGCTAACTTCTCCTCATCCTCATTCACATCTTCTTCGCTTTCAACCGACTGATCCTCATCACTATTATTGTGTTGTACAGAAAAAATATAAGTGCCAACATAAATCAAAGGACACCATCTGTTTCAAAAGAGATTATGTTTATTTACAAGATATTATAATAATTGTTTATTGACTTATATAAAAATATTTACACAAGTCCAATTTACTGCTATTTCTTGTTGTGAACGCACAAATATATAAATCAAAATTGGACAAAAAGGAACATGTACAGTATTTGAAGAAACAGATTATGAATATTAAATTACAAGGAAGAGACATTTATATTCACTTGAAATTATTTATAAAATTATTCCCAATAGTTACAGATCTTTACTTTTTTATTAACTAGTGTCTGTAAAAATGTGAAAAAAATATTTTTATACAGACAGTACTGTTTACATTTTCCCCATTGCATTTGTTACAACTCTACTGAGTATGAATACAAGAAGTTAAAAGTGTTACTAGAAGTAACAGTCAAACTAGGTGATCCATGAAAACCTAAATGATTTATTGCATAACATTTCCAGTTTATTTTTGTATTATTTTACACTAAATTTGATTTTACATGTAGGTGTTCATGATTTTCTTAGTTTGACACATAAAGATATATGGTGAGTCATATACCAAATACAAATGTGACCAATCAGAATACCTAGCATGTTAGACCTACTGGCCTCTCTTACATCACACTTTTGTATTCCAATGTAAACATGCAGCCAGCCAGTAGAATTGGACACTGTGTTTGTATTCGGTGTATACATTTTTCAGGCCCTTAGCAAAGCCAAAAATATAGGGGGAAGGGGAGTGCTAGGTCAAAAGTATTTGTGGTGCTATATTCTAAAACACCCTATGTATTAGAAACAGACCTAAAAATTTCAGTGTGATATACAGTACATCTGAAATTATTGGGGGACCTGGCCCTCTGGGTCCCTCCCCCTGCTACAGACCTGTTTGTTGTTCAATATGTTCATGATAGAGCCAGACATGCAAATGAGGATTTCATGACAAAGCACCTCAAAGTGGCACTGCTTTTGCAGTACCCTAATTCACATTAATTTGTATACAATATTTCAACCCTTAAATTAATATTATTTTTTCATTTATCTGATTACCCCTGCATAAATTAATAAAAGTATAAAGAACTATTTGGTTTCAAGAAAGCCATGCATTTGTAACACTATATTATATATATATATACATGGTTACATTTACCTTTGAGTAGTTCAAGATGTCTCCCTTTTAACTTAATTCTGAATCAATAGCCTTTTAAAAAGCTATTTCATTTGCTACATGTACATGTATTTTATTATTCAACTATCAGGTGGATTTTGAAGTACCCTACCCTCTTTGTGTTTATAACTTATAATCAAGGGACAGTGTAGCTTACACTGAACTATACCATACTACTACTGCTGTTTTTTTTTTACATGGTTAAACTGTTAGAGCTATAGACATGTTCAAATCTGAACCATGTAGACCTACGTTTTTTATTTTACTGTACAACTGCTGACCATGTATTGTTGTTCTACTGTCAGAAAGCTACATAAATGTATAGACATGTCACACTCTAAACAATACCTATTTTTTTACTATACTTTCCAGTGGCAGATCCAGGTATGATTCCGAGGGCTCCATTGAACCCCCTTTTGTGGAATTTTGTGTAGACAATCATATTCTTTACACTCATTAAAATGACCTTGGAACCCCTGTTGTTAAAGTTGATTGCATGCGCACCAGCTTTCTCTGCAGGGCTGCCATTTTGGAACCCCTCTTATCCTGGATTTGCAAATACTTCACAACTACTGGTCATATGTTCATTGTTGTACTGTCAGGAAGAAATGTATATATATACATGATTGATATATATTTTTTAAATAGTGATTGAACTGTAAAAAATATATTAGACTTGTAGACCCTATTTCCATTGTTTTCTTTTTTTGTGTCTATTTGGCCATTACATGGTAACTGTCAGTGTTTGTTTCATGGGTTACCTGCATACCATCACTCTAGAGTGGTTTTCATTAAGCCATGAAACAAAGTGTACTAATTAAAGTGTAATAGCCCAATAGAAAACAAAAGAATCAGAGTGAAGTAGTGTATAATATACTAAAGTTTATATTACAGGTTTATGAGAATCACTGTATGCTTTAGTGCCTTATAATAAACTCTCATGTTCTCTAATCTTACCTGTTCGTGTACTTGCTGAATTTTAGTCACAATAATAGTGTAGTACTTCATCAGAATATGACACAAGCAAGATCAACATTTTTCTGACACTGCTCCAACAATACTCAGAAAAAGTACTTCCTTACAATATGATACAAGCAAGATCAACAATTTTCTGACACTGCTCCAGCAATATTCAGCAAAAACATATGGCAAGGAATGAGTGAATGGTTGCGTATAGTGACCAAGTGTGATATGCGAATGTATGGATAAATGAATAAACATGACTGAAAAAATAATAATTGGAGATGTGAAATGGTTTAAAATGCCTTTATTTTGCATAATAACAAAACAATGTACAATTCATGTCTCACAAATTATGCAAGTATGATAAATAAATAAATAAGATAAATAGATAAATAAATACTGACAGCATAGGGTTTCAAAATATCTCAATAAAATAATTTTGTTTTGAATGATAATTAGACAATGTACAGTGTATTAATAACAAATTATATTTATGCAAGCATGATAAATAAATAATGTACAGCATAGGGTTTCAATATATATCAGTACAATGATTTTGTTTTGAATGATAATTAAACATTATACAGGGTATAAATAAAATAGTGTTCAAAATGCATAAATCAATTGGTTTGTGAACATGTATAGCAACAATTACACTTTCATCCTGACTTCACCAAATAAAGAATTACCTAATGTTATATACTCAACTTTATCTTTTCCCTGTACCTGTGGCTACAGATTTGACAATCACCATTGTCATCTTTCATCAAACCACAGTAGCAGTATGCAGGATCTCAGTCAACCCTCTTTGGTACATAAGAACTGGATGGTGATTTAGAGTTGTTCCAGTTGTATCCTCTTTCTCTAAGCCATATCAGTGATACATGCTCATGAAGAAACACTTGTTCCCACCTACACTTGAATATAGTGTTCTTGCTGTAGCTAGAGATCGATAGAGATGTACTTTGCCTCTCTTCCCTCCATTGAGTTCAGAGCAAGGCCCATCCCATACTTACCTAACATATCTTCAGTGTGGATGGGAATAACATAGCCAACATGCCAAACAGTGGGATTAAATAATATTATCTAAAAACAAATCATTCAAGCACAAATAATGATGGCAAAGAGACAGTTGTCAGCACAGGTAGCCCAAGCTATGGTTCTGAATATATATAGAAAGAATGTATGGCAGATCAAACATTTTATATTTTTAAAATTTCATATTTTATTGTTTCTTTACCGGCATATCAATGTTTTATTGCATGTATCGTGGTTTCCTGACGGTTTGGTTGCATTTTAAGGCGATTTTAGGAAATTTTATCTCCTCTCTAAAGACGAAGTCAAGCTAGCCTGGAATCCTCGGACTCGGTTGCTTTGCTTCAACAGGCCGTAAATCGCCAGAAATCTGTTCCACAGCGAACTTTTCACCAGCTACCCTTGGCCCAATAAATATCCAACACATCTAATCCCAAAATGGCCATATCGCTTCACTTCTTCCCATCGAAATTTGCAAATATATACGCTCTACTTTGAAAAGCGGTTCATCGGCGGACGGATCAGTCTCGCATTAACTATGTGGGAGAGGGTACTGATAATTGTAATCACGCGTTTTCGACCTCTGCAAACCAATTCCCGGGGACCGGCCTTACCGGCGAGAAGTTGGCCCAGTCTTCGCCAGCCGCGGATTCGAGAAGCATAAAGCTATTTCATAAAATGCTTTCCAAACAAACCTCAACCTAGTTTATTCTATAATTGTTCACAATACAATATTGTATTCTTATACATTTAGACATTTCTGTGACTGTAGCATATACAGTACGTCTGTCACAATATACCCACACTAACGACCTTAATTAGAGTAGCTCAGTGGCAGAGCGTCCGACTAGTATACGGAGGGTTGTAGGTTCAATTCCCATCTGGGGCTCAGAGCACATTTCACAGTATGGTACGATCATATACATATTTCATTCCAACATCATACGCATACCATGTTTATAGTCTCTATAAGTTCTATAGTCTCTATAGGTTCTATAGTATCTTTATAATATAGCTTAGATAGTACGCGCGCTCTCATTGGCTTATCCACTCCAAAAACCTATGCTCTATTTCACCGGTAAAGACATGGTTTGTGATTGACAGCTCACGAATGAAAGTTTCTCTACTACATTTTAACTCCGAAATTTGCACAAAATGGGCAATTTTCAAGATTTTCAAGATTGTTTTAATCTTTCGAAGTGAATTTTCATTCAACAAAGTTTTGTTTTTTTTAAATAAAAAGAAAAAAGAGGCACAAAATATACCTGTAGAGTGCCTGCTCAAGGTTGCAAAACATTGCTGACTAGGCTTTCTTGTTTACAAATACGCTTGAACTATTTGTTATAAGCTTAAACTAAAACTTCCTGTCAAATTTAAACCAAAGACATACACTTTACAACTAGAATAGTTCTCTGAAAAGGAGTAAAAGAAGTAAAATTCGAGGAAATACCTTGCGAAATGCTAGAGTAAGTTTGCCGAAAAGTTTTTTCGCCGAAACAACCTCCAGCCAGTCAGTAGATATAAAATATCTATAACGTATAAATATTGAGGAACTGTCACTTCTGTTTAAATTTTAAATCGGATTCCCCAAACCTTTTTGTATAATGTTGATGTTTACATCCTTTTTATATTTTTTTTCAAGACAATTCCGTGAAAACTGCTTTGTAAGACTCTGCTTCTTTGTGAATGAGAAAAAGTACGACGAATGTGATTCGCTTATTTGCCATAGTTTGGAGATTTGCCATAGTTTGGAGACTTGGGATGTTGGGAGAAACACTCAAAAAAGTTCAAAAATCACAAGCCTCCGGCTCGTGATTTTTGAACTTTTCTCGTCTTTCTCCCAACATCCCGCGTGCTCTATTTCACGGTAGAGTCATAGAACTTTGTTTCTATTGCTTAAATAGGTTCTAAAGTCTCTATAGGTTCTATAGTCTCTGTAGGTTTTATAGTCTCTATAGGTTCTATAGCCTCTATAGGTTCTATAGTATCTATATAGGTTCTATAATATCTATAATTTCTATAGTCTATGTAGGTTCTAAAGTCTCTATGGGTTCTATAGTCTATCGTTTCTATGGGTTTTATAGTCTCTATAGGTTGTATAGTCAATATTGGTTCTATATTCTCTATAGGTTCTATGGGATGTCTACATTGGATCAAATCTTACACAGAAGAAAGGAAACTAAGAGTCGCCATTGATGGTACCCTTTCTGATACTAAAGACCTATGTTGCAAATTCAGTTCTAGGGCCCAAACTATTAACTTAATTCCCATTGGGGACATAGCTCGTTATCATGGTGTCCGTTTCCATGCTTATGCTGACGATTGCCAACTATACATTGTCTTTTCGAGGGAAACTGTCCCCACGATCATGTCAAAGATGGAGAATCTACTAGTAGAGATCAAACAGTGGATGGCAACAAATATGCTGAAACTAAATGACGACAAGACGGAAATTAATTGTATTAGATGGTCCTCGACGTACCCAGTGGAATTACAGTCATTGACAGTTGGTGATGAGGTAGTTGGTATCTCGGAGGATACCCGGCTTCTTGGTGTAGACATTGATGCAAACTTAACTCTTAAACACCATGTTTGCAATGTTGCTAAGAAATGCTTTTTAATGATGAAGAATATGTTTGAACTTGGCTTGCCTGAGAGTTTCTCCAGTTGGTTTACACATTTTTTGATCCTTCTTTGACTACATTTCTGTACATTAGTGAGTAAGCAAAGCGCGTGGTAACCATGTGCATAGTGTTACACATGTATGTATGTATGTATGTATGTATGTATGTATGTATGTATGTATGTATGTATGTATGTATGTATGTATGTATGCATGTATGTATGTATGTATGTATGTATGTATGTATGTATGTATGTATTTATGTATGTATGTATGTATGTATGTATGTATGTATGTATGTATGTATGTATGTATGTATGTATGTATGTATGTATGTATGTATGTATGTATGTATGTATGTATGTATGTTTTTATGTATGTATTTATGTGTATATGTATGTATGTATGTATATATGTATGTATGGAGGGAGGGAGGGATGGAGCGATGGATGGATGGATGGATGGATGGATGGATGGATGGATGGATGAATTGAACGTACGTACGTATGGACAAGGCGATGGCGCAATCAAGCAATGAAAAATCAACTCGATGAATTACCATTTTTTCTTAAGTATGGTGCTCCGCTCGCGCAAGCCTTCGGCCCGCGCGGGAGCTATGCTTATAATAAACCTTATACTGAGTACGCACGACAAAATTACTCGATTCTGATTGGTCTAGAGGAGTACAATTAGAGCGTTAATTGGTACTCCGCGGAGTACCAATTAGGTCGCTATGGAAACACGGCCAAAAGCGGCAAATTTCCCCAGTGAAATGAGTGAAATTCCCAAAAAAATCAGTGTTTTATAGATGAAAATTGAAAAATTTCAGAAAACTGTTTAATACACACATAGGAAGGCCTCAAATTATGATAACTAGACAAATTCAAGACGTAATAAATCATGTTTTGTAGTAGATAGTCGTTTTTTCTTTCTAGTTTTCGCCAAACAATTTGAGTTGGAGTTTTGAATGTTCTCGTTTTACTACCTGTTGTCTTCTGTGGTCTTCTCGAAAAATATATTCAACACCACATCTACAATAATTGTACAATATGTAGAAAACAGCTAACAATAGTTTTAAAGCAAATTTCTTTCCGTTTAGCGAAAAAACACAGCGAGTAGAGGCCCGTTTTTTGTTTTGAAAATAGTTAAGATCAAATCTTACCGGCAAACTGTCGAGTAGTTGTAGAGAGACGAATTCAGTTATTTATCACAAGTTAATTGATCCTAAGTTGTCAATCCAGTCTTGAAATAATAAAATCTTCAGATAATTCACCATTCAAAGAAAATAGCAGCGAAATTCTTCAAGCTACAGGAGGGAATAATATCCAAAGCACATGGTCTGATCACTGGCGACTCGTTCACGGCAAGCTGTACTTCAAAACTTTTAACTTGAACGACATATTTGTCGCTTTTATCCCTTTTGATGTTGTCCAGCTAACTTGTTTTCAAAGAAAGTATTTTTGAAATTGTGTTTTAGCAGTTATTAGCAAATGCTAAGAGGAAAAAAACTTAAATTAGCGAACTGTAAACTCTCAACTTTCGTTAGTTTTCACACAGTACGTTTTCAAAGAGAAGTCGCTTCTTGATTCGCTGTTTAGCTGTCAATACTGTCATTCAATAGTTGTAAACATGCATTAAAATGGCTTTTTACTTGAGATGTAAAATTATTTTCTACTATATTTTGTAGTTCAAATCATACATAAAATACTAATCTAAAAAGTTTTTACAGCAACGTTAACACTTTCTATGCTGTTCTTGTTCTCGCCTAAAGGCTCGTGCAATTACAAGAACTTTCAAAACATTACTCGTACCTATTAATTTCCAAATTGTACTCGAGGTCGTGCGATTTCCTATACAAATTTATAATTAAATAAATTTTGAAATAACTAGACTTTCCTGTGGCGAATGGTTAGAAACAAAGTATACAATTTTTCTACATTCAGATTTTGGTGGTTGGATAAACAAGTCAGGGGCTAATCGGGGGATATTCATTGGTGCATCGCACGCCTCTCAAATACATCTAAGTACAAATTAAATAAGTGAGATCAGGAATATTGATGACATAACTATATCATAACTTTTTCATTTTGAACACCCCTTTGCAAATTTCTGGATCCGCCCGTACAAGTTGCAATAGTAATAAGAAATAAAAGCAAAAACAGACAAAAATACAGGTGTTTTCTTACCGTTATCAATTTAATCATACTCAAACAGAGCCATAGACCCATTCGAAAAATGGGCGCCTTCATTTACATATTTTCTAAATTTATTGCCCCAAGAGAAACAAAACATGTCAATTGAAAGAAGATAAGATAAATAAGGATTCTGTGAAAAGTCTGGGACAAAAAAGTGATTATATTAGAAGATATTACAGTGTAAGCTGTGCAAATGACACCAAAGCGAGACTAGTCAGTATTGATCAGCAAAATCTCATACTTATATCTGTAAATTCATTCCGTTATAACTTAAAAGAAAAAAAATACCACAGCATTCAAACTTTTCCTGTTCACTCACTTCTAGATGATCTTTCAGATATACTGATAAAAAATGTGATTGACGAATTTTGAATAGAAAAGTGAAAAATCGCCATTTTTAGAATCGGTGTATAAAGCGATGGAAATAAGTTCAGGATACCACCCTAAAAACGATCTGGAAGACTCTCATATATTGATTCAGGAGTGCTGAAAGAAAGTTGATCATGCAGAGTTTTGATGTCAGCATATTGCGTAGCGTGGTAGGAAGGTGGAATTTTGATGGACTGTGTTTCTGTACTCGATTTGATGTCTTCAAGCTCTGCATAAATGATCTGGCCAGGACGCTAGTAATAAAGTGATAAAAAATTGAAACATTCTGTCATAAAATCCATCCTTTATTTCTAGAGTCACCTTTCTAGTTTTTTTTTTTTTCCTTTCATCCCATTTCTCTTTTTGCTCCCATTCTTATGCCACTCCATCCAACAACAACAACCACATCAACAAAAACAAAAAAAAAGTTGTTGAAGGCCATGTTGCTTATCGAGCTTGAAATGTAACATATATAAAATAGTTCAGATATAACGCACGTTCTGATTGGCTGATAGCCGTGTTTACACGAGCCTATTTAAACACGGTTGTGACGTCAAAGGTTTGGATGAGTTTGCATATTTATAAAATGTTTTTTTTTTTTTTATTTATTTTCTTGTTCTTAAACATTAACTTTGAAATGAAAAAAACCGTAGTAATATATGAAATAATGCATTAAAAGTTATAAATCTTTGAAGCATTGATGAAAAATGGAGAAAAATACTTGCAAGTACTATTAAAATAATTCAGACTGCAGTTTGTGCATCATCCGCGTGGATTTGACAGGAATGCAAATAAAAATAGGACTTAAGTTATGACTTTTTACTTTACTTAACACATAAATAATACTAAATTACAAAAAAAATTGAAGTCTTAAAAGTGGCACAAAGTATACAGTAAATATCAAAAACTTATCAACAATCTTTCAGAGACAAAAAAAAAAAACAAGATATGAAAGCACAGATCAAGAAATGCTCTTACTTGGATAAAGCTAAAGAGAATTTCCTGTAAATTCTTGGTTGCCGGATGTCTTCTG
Organism: Anthopleura sola; assembly: GCA_023349425.1. NCBI lineage: Eukaryota > Metazoa > Cnidaria > Anthozoa > Actiniaria > Actiniidae > Anthopleura > Anthopleura sola. The sequence goes on from JALHLI010000002.1 coordinate 1,231,558, forward strand.
TTCAATATTTATCAAATCTGTGTCTTCATATCACTTCTTAGTGTCCTTAGAGTCCTCAGTGTGTCCGTAAAAAAAGCAAATATCTAAAAATAATCGCCTCCTTTATCGTCAAAAACAACTCACGACTTTGTCGTTTTCCAAATTTTGACTCTTCCTCATCGAAATGTCTTTTTCTAAACGATTTCCTCACCATGGCTGCACCATCCAGTTCATAAGTACTTTGCTGATTGATTATCTTGTTCATGATAGCGGTTATACGTTGTAAAAATCGAATAAATCAACGTTAACTGTTTTTTTCGTTGCTTCCTGTCAAACTTTTCCGTCGCTTTTTCAATATTGGAAAGGCGTAGTTGAGGATTTCTATCAACGGACGTCATTGGTCGAGATTGTCTGCTTGCACGAGAATCTGGAGTTTCATATTCAAATAAATTTCGTGTTTTCGTGCTTTATTATTCTATTTTTTTTTCGCCTGCGGCTCGGTTTTACACAACAGCTCTCGACTTCTTCATCGTGTTAATATCAGGCTATGTAAACACGGCAAACGTTTTCTATTTGTTAAATGTAAACGATGTCAGCACAGACGAAATTATCACCAAACGTCGTACAGACAATGTTTGGGGAAATTCCATGCATATTGTTCTGACGTTTATCTGATTGAATTCATATAGCCAATAGCCCATTTCGTGCTTGTTGTGCAACATGCAACAAAACCTTCACCAAACTTTTTTTTGTTTTGTTTGTTTGACAAAGGTGTATGCTATCTCATACCGGGATCAAGACCTAAATGATCTAGAGAGATAATTTCACAGCCCTTTTCATAATTATGTGGACCAACCGACTCCAGACGTCTGTCAATCAAACTACGTCGAACCGAGTTCATTCCAATCTTATTACACTTGCGTGATCGGAATGACCTCGGCCCATCGTAGTTTGATTGACTGAAGCCAAAACGCCAGACGTCTGAAGTCGGTTAGTTCGCAGAATTATGAAAAAGGCTGTAAGAACAATGATAATAATATATTTATTTAGGCATATAGCTTGATAATAAACATTATCATATAATTATCCATGAAATACCTATATTTCTCACTTTCGTAAACTTGTTATTTTCACTAGTGAAAATAACATGTTATTTTCACTAGTGAAAAGATCGTTACCATGGTTACACCTTGAGTGCCCTTCAGGGCAGCTTTGCGATTTTCATTCATCAGATTTTCAGGTTTTACTTCATTCATTATGGCTTCTAGTAGCGTGAATTTGTCGGATAGAAAACTTCATGGGAAATCGAAGTCCCTGAACCACAGCAAAGACGATTTGCTAGCATTACAGAGATGGATGTAGATAATCTCATTTCAAATCAAGAAAATGAGAACACGAAAAAGAAGACACTCGATAACTTGAAGACAGTGAGAGCGTATTTACTCGAAGAACACAATGAATCAAGCTTCAAGTTCGTCCACCTACTCGTCCGTGAATGAAAAGCAGCTTCAAACTATGTTCTACGGCAACACCATCACTGGAGCCACTTTTAACATCAACCTGGCATCCTCACCATCAGCGGCTTCAACACAAAGTTCAAGCAGCAGCGTCAAGTCCGTCAAGAAATATCGACGAATCATCGATTCATCGGATAGCAGTCAAGAGACTGAGTAAGCATTAAGCTTCAGAGCAGTTTACTCTTTTACAGACTATTTTAAGTTCATTTAATAGTTTTACATGAATTTTGTACTCAAGTTGAGGACTATTTCGCAATTAAAATTTTTTTATCAGTTTTTCCGATGCAACCTTGAATAGAAACTGAGTCTACAAACATTGAGTATTTTGTTTACTTGTACCTCTTTTTATGGCAGGTAAATAAAAGTATAAAAGATAAATTTGCTTTCATGGATAATTATATGATAAACAGAATATTACATGGTCGCTTGGAGATACGAATTTTATCTTCTCGTATTGAAAAGATCTCACGAGTGAGCGCTGCGCTCACTCGTGAGATCTTTTCAACACTCGAAGATAAAATCCGTATCTCCGCGCGCCCATGTAATATCCTCTAAATATTACGAGAAATGACAAGCCTTCTCGTAATATTGTTTATTAATGTTAATAATGCGCTAATGCCTGTGCACCTACCCTTTTCTTTGTCTTGTCAATCTGGGCATATATTGGCATGTTATCACTTTGTATGTCTGTTCTTTTATTTGACCTATTGACTTGGGCGTATACGGGAATGTTTCTGACTTCGGCATAAGTAGCGGTATTTGATGGCTCAGGAAGAACAGAATTTAGTTGTATATTTCTGAATGTAAACAAGCAATAGGTTATGGATATACCTTGTACAAATAATACCTTGTACAAATACAACAAATAAATGCTAATGCTAGTCAGTCACCCGTGATCGTTGATTTGTCTTTCTTATTCACTGTTCAAGCTTCATCTTTGTTGATGGTGTTTTCATCCTTTAAGAATTGTTTTAGTAATGGCTAAGGGAAAAGCAAGCTTTGAATAGATCACGGACGATTAGCCTCGTTTTATCTTATTGATCCAGGCTAACCGCGTGTGTCCGCCATGTTCAGAATCCGCGTATTGTCAAATTTAGGGTAGTTATATAGATCGCTGTTGCGATGTTCACACCTCTGAGCAAGGTTCCAAAAGTAATGAAGCCCGCTCGAAATAAATACTAAAAAACTGGTAGCGCAACTATGATATGGTTTTCAATATATTTGTATAATATTTGCTTAACCGAGCAAATCTAATATTTTGTTGCAGTGATGATGAAAACCAGAGAACACAGAATTTAATTCGAATCAATAAGAAATACAACAATTTCGAATCACATAATTTCCTCACGAAAAAAAACAACCGAGCAAGACTGAAACCCCAGAATGAGATAAAGGAACACTACTACACTTGATTAGTCAAACTACTGGATATATTTTGCCTCTCTTTATCTGCCCTAAATTTCATTAGATTAGTGTACATTGTGGCTAGCCAATTCTATCATAATTTTAATTGCGTAGGATATAAATGGTTTATTAATTTGAGAATAAATAGGTATTACAATTTTTACAACCATTCTTTTTTAGAACCATACGCTTACCTGTCGTCAGCGGTATCTGACCCATGTTCTGTAAGTAAAAAAATACACATTTTTTATATAGCGGTTTGCTATGAAAGCGGTTAAATGAAGAGCAATGGTCATCTTAATTATGACTTTGTCAGGTCCTTATGGCCTTGTATGATATAAACACAATATGACACAAATTGCATTGTTTAACTTAAACACCCTTCATGAGGTACAAGACAAGGCTATTAGATGACAATTGTACTTTATTGTAACCGCTGCCATAGGAATTGTCAATAATATATGTTTGATGGAAATACAAAAGACATATATATTTGAAATTTTGAAAATTGCAGACTGTTTTTGGATTGGTGTATATATTGAATAACTTGTAGCAAACTTGTGACGTTACGCTATCATAATCAAGGGAAACAAGTAACAATTTCCAAATGTGTTTATTTTAAACCTATACAATACCTCTTACCTTTATCAAGTCTTTGCTTGCAACGTTTCATGAGTACAAATATCACTGATAGTGTGATGGTGATGGGTAATAATACACCAAAAATACATAGGAAGACAACGATTTTTAGATTTATCTTTTGGTTTCCTTTTTCTAGTCCATTCTTTTGAGTTGTCTCTATAAGAAATGAGTCGGTTTAAGAAGTATAGAGGAATTATAAAATACTAGGTTTCTACCTTTCTTGCTTGCTCCTTTGTTCATTGTTGCCATTATTTCTTATCTTTTTTTTTAATTATTATTACAGTGTATGAAATTAGCTTAGAAGGTATTATAGAAAGGACTAAGTACACAAAACATATACCAGGTATATCCTACCATTTTTGTCCAAGTCAGGTGTTGTTATCGATGTGGTGTAACTAACCGGTCTTTTTGTGGTCGTCGCTGGAAATACAGATGAAGCTGATAGTATATATATATGAAAAAAAACATTATTAATGTTAAAGATAATGGTTTTGAACAAAGTGGTTCACTTTTCTAAACATTGATGTCAAAAGTGCAATTGAAAATGACCATTTTTAAGTGTTTGAGATTCCGCCATTCTTTCTTTCTTTCTATTCATCCATCCATCCATTTATTCATTCATTCATTCACGCATCCATCCATCCATCTTTCTTTCTTTCTTTCTTTCTATTTTCTTTCTTTCTATTATTGCTTTTTCCGAGCTGAGCGGCATTAATTTTTAAACAAATCCAATTTTTTTTAACTTTTTGTGGCTGTCCTGTGTTCAAGCAATTTTTTCAACCTGAAAAATAAACTATTTAAAATTGAATCCAATATCATTTAAGTCTCAGAAAAGTCCAAATATCTTAATAAGATTGATATTTCATCTATGATTTACCGAAAAAAAATACGACGGATATGGTTTTCAAAACAAAGAGTGGAGGGCCGCAGGTTTTGATCAACAATGCTTTGCGCGATTAGATGTTCACTTAGCAGATTTGTCAGAAGTCCAACAATAAACAATTATTGGATAAGATTGAGCATGATATCGTAAATTATTAAGACAAAGGCCGTATTATCTGCCGAAATGCGAAAACCGAATTTAATAATTGTTTTATTATACATTTTGTAAACTAAGAATAAATATTTAATTATGCTTTCGAAAAAATAGGAAACGTATTTCAATTTCCATTGTGACCTTTGAACTTGACATAATAAATGTATTATCTGTAGGTAAAACCTGCAGATAATACATTTATCATGTTGGGTTCACACGATATCAGGGATTGGCTGAAGGCTTGCGGCCAATCAGAAAGGAGATAGTGAGTAAAATGTATAACAATGTTTAAAACTTATTTGGGGAAGGGGATCAAGAAGTACCTTTTGATTTCATATCATGCCTCGAGGTCACCGTTGCATACTTTTCTGTTACTGCTCTTGTTGTAGGATGGTCTGAAATGGCAATTGATAGTATGAGTTTGATATTTAAAAAAATGCTTATTTGACAGTGAATGGAATAGGCGTAGCATTCAAAATAGTAACCATAAACTTAAAATAAATAAATAAATAAAATATAAAGAGTAAGGAATTTTTTTTAAATAGTTAAGATAAAGTATTGGTATTTACCCTAGCTACCCAGATACCGATGAATAACATTTTTTTGTTAACTTACTTATTTGGGTAATGTTTATGTAACCCACTTTCCAACCCACTGCATTTGTTGCGTTACATTTGTACACTCCATATAAGCCAGCGTTTCTATCTGGTATTTCTAGAACCATTCTGCTGCCACCAGTTATATCTGTAACCCCAGATTCAACTTGCATCCCACTGGGATAATACCACTTGATTAAGGGGTGTGGCTGTCCACTTGCTAGACAACGTATGACGATATTTTCGTCGACAGTGCTGTTCAGAAACGTTATATGAGGTTTGTCTAGGAGAGGGAGAAAAACACACGAACATAATAAGCGTAGCAGTTTTTTTTCAAGTTTTCTCCACTTTTCTATTATTACACTCTTGTAATTTCTTTCAAGGAAAATGGATAAAGCTATTGCAGAGTATTCTAAATAATATAATCAGTACGTACTTAGGCCATTATACAATTTTTATGACTTCATCTCGAGACCACATGACTGCAGGCTCAAAAACCAAAATGTTGCCTTGTGATTTGTAAGGAAAAACGCTGTACAGACTGTGTAAAAATGCCAAGTTTTCAATAAAAAAATGAAGCTTTCACAACATCAGCTATTACATCTTGAATGAATGGAGGATTTAAGTATAGGTAGGATTTATAAGGGTCAAAAAAAAAATTACTTTCAGACACCTTTTCTGAGATAGGGAACACTTTGCATTGTGGTCTAGCTTCGGTACAAACATGTGTTCATCATGCCTTATATGGTTTATTTGTGCCAAATTTAGACCACTATGCATCATGTTTAGCAAACAAAAAAAGAAAAACTAACGCGCAATGTTCTAGGATACTTACACCATATAGTGACTTCAGTTTGGTTTTCCACCAGATACTTATTTGGTTTGTTGGTTGCCTGGCACAGATACGTCCCGTTTTGATGTCTTGTGATGTTCTGTATGATAAGTTCAGCATTACTTATTCCTTGGCTTTTTATCTCTTTGGTTTGGTCTTTCAGTAACACCCAAGTAATGTTTGGTGTTGGATTTCCAGTTGCCGAACAATTGATACGTAAATCTCTACCCTCAAGAACTATAATGTTCGCTTGAAATTGACTGTTGAATTTTGGCCGCGCTGATGTGAAGGAAAAAATTACACATTTAATCATATCCATTTTGAAATCATTAGCAAATCCTGCAATCTGATTGGCTACAAAGTTTGCGATTTAAGCATTAATTTCACTATTTTGAATCATTAATTGCATCATTTTGTAAACAAATCACTTTTGAGTATATGAATATATTAAGTTTCAAAATGGAAATGATTAATAGGTAATAGAACTGAGTGTCTTGCAATTTTGGGCAGAAATCACACTCGTGATTAACAAATTGCACTCCCGCTGCGCGGTCGTGCAATTTCGTAATCACTCTTGCGATTTCAGCCCAAATTGCACTCAACTCAGTCCTATTACCATTATTAAGTATGTCCTGTATGATTGATAATGTGATAATTTGTAATTGATAATTCAACAATTTGATAATTGGTAATTTTTAAAACTCATTATTATTCAATGAGATTAAGAACCAATCGTGTCGCCCAAACTAAACACGTAACATATTTTGTTATGCTAAGTTCAACAATAGCAGTACATTCCCATTGTATGCGCTCTAAATGATCTCCTGCTTCGAGAGATCATTAGGTTAGCACATCTTTACTCGTAATCTGGTTTGCTTCTATCAACTTTCCTTCACAAGGCGACGGTGAAAACATGGGGTAAATTGCACGTTGTCTGATTTGTGTGATATTAGCTATTTTGTATAACTAGGTAAACCAAAGCTATCAACAAAGCTACATTAAAAAACCCGCATAAAATAATTATTATTTTCTTACGTCTTGGTATAATGGTTCTTATATATATATTTGGTATCTAGTGGGAAATCAGGCTGAGAAGGTTATCAACATGTTAATATTCTTATGTTCCTTTTTACTGTACTTCACCCTTTTAATGAATCTTTTATTTGAATTGATCATTTCATTTTAAAATTGCATTTGTTTTTAATTATCGATTGTTCACACAACGAACATCATGGCTTTCAGTCTAACCTGACATTTCAGTTTCAAACCACGAAAACTATTCAAGAAATTATAATTCTCACTAAAATTCTTAAACTTAAATTCTTAAAACGAAACTGTGATAAAATATTTCTAAATTATCTCTAAAATTGTACAATATAACAACAACAAATAAATGATGTGTCTGAAAAACTCACTTGTGACAAGTAACTGAACTTTACTTGTTATTGGGGGCATAGTCTTCAACATTAAAACAATCTCATATATCCCACTATCAGCAGTAGTGACATTAGAAATTAACAGAGTAGCAGTCGACTCTTTACTGACTCGAGTGGTAGGGATTAAAAGTCTGGAAGGGCAATCCTCAGTATTAATTATCCATGCCCAGTCTCGTAAGTAATGTTCGTATCCAATGATAACATCTGTTCCATTAGCATAGTAATATCTCCATACAGGCGAAAGCAGCTGAAACTCTTCTGTCTTGTTGTCAACAGTGTAATCCCAAATGAACCTGGCAGTTTCTCCAATGGTTGTGTACATAGTGCTCGGTGGAACTTGGATCAATCGAGCTTTACCTTCGAACGATCAAAATTATGTTCTCATTTGTAAACAAAATATTGTGAAAGTATATGGAAAAGGAAATAACAATATACCTTGGACAAAATTTCCAATTGCCGAAATAAGGATCAGATATTTGAAAAGTTGGCTTTGACTCGAGAACTTCATCTTCAATACTTATGAATGTGACTCATCTTGCAGAGAGAGAGGCAGCTTATAAGGGCATGGTTATTAAATGTTAGAAAGCATAGGAAAAAAGTGAAATTGTATTCTTTTCGCTTTCTGTGATATACGAAAATAATCATCTCAATATGAACATTTTGGGGGATCTCCCAGATGTTATGAAAATTATATATTGTTTAAAGTAAACAAATTTTGAAGTCCTCCTTTTGTCTGTTTATCTATAAACTATTCTCTCATACCAACAGCTTAGAAGCTGCATCTTACTAATTGGGCGATCAAACAAATTCAGTAAGGACTGATTTCAAATGGAACATTCGCTATCACACCAATGCTGAAAAAAATATTAATAACGATAACGCCGTACTGGGCACACGATTTCGTTTCCAGCAAGAGACAGGATAAGGCATTTCAAATACTGATTTCAATATATTTTATTCATGTAGAAACAGTTAATACATATTTACATGATAACAACATTTATCGAAAGTTATCGAAGGAAATTATAAGTAGAAATTTAGTCGATGTTGTTGTCAAAAGCGAAAACAGTTTTGCATCCCGTGGTCACGAAAGAAAAGCCCCGAAACAGGAACATGACAAACCAATGACAGTTTATTTGCGGTGTTACTTTTTGTCTCCAATATTTGCATACAGATGTAGTTTCTGATATTCCAAACTTTGTGGGTTATTTGCAAAGTTTAATTCTTCGTATTTTCGGAGAGGCATGGGAAGTTCTTCTTGTTTAACACTGTCTCCTGGAGTCCTGTTTAGAGCCTGGTAGCTTTGTATGTTTGATATCAAAGCATCAGTATTTAAAACCTCTTGATAATCATGGTGAGTCTGTGAAAGTTGAACGTCACATTCACTTGTCCCTTGTGCTGAATTCCCGGAATCCGAGGATGGCTCAGAGTTTTCTGATATTCTTTCGTAATCTTCGTTTAGCGATATCTTTGATGCATTTTCGGCTAAAACATCACTCGTAGTAGAATTCTCAACTGCTGTTAGAGCAACTGGTCCCTGATATTTATGTAAAACTTGATTTGTAAAATAAATAAATAAAATGAAGCTAAAGAATTGGAGGAAGGACGGAGGAAGAAGGGAGGAAGGAGAAAGAATTAAAGGAAAAGAGGGAAGTAAGGAAGGATAGAAGGAAAGGAGTAAACAAGGACGGAACGATAGATCAGGACATATCAAAATAATTGCTAACATATTTTAGTTCTTCAATTAAAAGTAAAAATATCAAGGCAAATATTATCATCATACCTCATTTGGTGTTCTAGCAAGAACTGGACGGGAAAATCTGTTGGAGAAAACATTTTTTTTTTAAATTTCGAAGGAAACTAGTTTCTCTAATAGTTCTAGAACACTGAGTATTTATAAGTAAATATCGTTTAGGCTTAGGCTGTTCCAGTTGACATTATCGTTTATTTTCTTAGCAAAGCTAAATGGCAAAGTGCTTTTTGTTTTTACTCCTATCGAGAGACTAAAATCTCATTTCTGTCCTCTGCAAATAAAGCATACCTCCACATTAACACAGAAGCAATTTTAGAATCACATTTTTTCATTGTTGTAAATGAGGAGAACAGCGCTAGTTTTAAAAGGCAGAAGTAAATGAAAACAAATACAAATAAAAAATAACCCTTACTTACCTTTAAAAGAGTTTCTTTTACATTTGATGTAAATATTATACGTTATGAGGACGACAATGATTATGACTGAAACGCACGTTATCGACAGATTGATAATTGCAAACGTTTTTCCTGTACCATAAAGAAAGAAAAATCAGAAATATGGATGGAAATGAACCTTCATTTTTTTTCCTTACAAAATTAACAATATACATTAGGACAATAACATGACTTTTGGAGGGCATATTGTTTATTTGTGGCCCGAGTAGCATCATTTGCGCCCGAGCGCAGCGAGGGTGCAAATGTTGCTACAAGGGCCACAAATAAACAATATGCTCGACAAAAGTCATGTTATTATCATTATCATCAATATACTGGGCCAAATTTTAGCAAATTTCTTCAATGTTTTTATTAAAATATACATGGAATTTACATGGAATGTCTCAGCTTTACTAAATAAATGTAGAAGTATGCAAACTATTTTAAAAGGGAAATTACGTTTTTTTAAATGTTTTTTTCTATTTTTGTTCATAAAGTTCAAAAATGATGAACTAATACAAATAGGCAAATCCTGTATAAGATACTGTATCAAAAGATATATGTAAGAACTTTTCGTAATCTGAATAATCTGAATTTGACTTTCGCGACTAGTCGGTGTCCGGGTCACTTTCTAGAATTCTGCGGCGTTTTTTCGCTATGTCATCTGTTGAATCTGTTGACTGCGTTTCACTTGGATAGTACACGTTCATTGTTCCTATTTGTATGTGCTGCGTACAATTTGGGTATGGCTGAGCTAAAGCTAGGAACTGGTTTTGAAGAGCGTGTGAAACGTAGCTAGAGGTACCAGGTACACCAGGTTGGCCTGTTGAGTCGCCAGCTTTTTGTTTACTGCAACCGGGCTGAAATGCTTCAGTAAGTATCGAGGAACATTCCCTCTTTTGGGCACTTGTAGTTTGGTTAATGTAGTGAGTAAGACTCCTTTCATCTTTGTGCTTTGTGATAGCACATATCTTCTTTGCATCGACACCTCCTTGGTACAGTTTTGATAGTTGACGCACGGACGCACTGATTTGTGTACCTCTCAGATAACTCGGCCTTAACAGAAATTCTTTCCATCATTTTACTGATAGTGTTTTTGCCAAGTGGCTCCTTTTTGTACCAATAGTTAATGCCAGATGTAGCTTGCTTGTTTGGAGTCTGAAAAAGCACCTCACATTGTGGGTGAGTTTTGCTTAGGTAGAATTCAAAAGCAGCAACTGGATCAAGGGCATTTGAAGTTTCGTACATGCGAACATCATCGTAGAGCTGGTTAGACTGTCTCGAGCCTCCTTGGTGATTTTTGGTCTGCTCCGTTAGCTTTTCTTTAACACAACGAGCTCCCACATCATCTGTTTTAATCTCAAAAGAGTCCTTAGTCAATTCCCGCCAGCCTTCTCTGCCGCGGCGACCGAAATGGTAGCACAACGAGAACCACACAAATTCTGTCAACTTCTCTGGGTCTTTCCAAACACCGTCCTTGTTTTGGCCTTCCAGAAAGTATTTGTTTAACTTTTCCATGTCTCCAGAATCAATAGATTGTTTATGTTTCGGTTTTTTATTGTTTTCTTTCGTGAACAGCTTAGCTTTGGCTTCGAACATTTTATTAGCAGACATGAAGTAGCTGTCTTGTAAAATGTTGACATTTCGGCTAAGTGGAGCCGATGTGATATGTCGATGTATAGCTGCTCTTATCCCGGTTAGAGCACTTGGTGACAAGGGCTGCCCTTTTTCGGTTTTCACCTCTGCGTAAAACTTTCGTAAAACCTCGTTGAGCTCTTTCGGAGCAATGGTTTTCAAGTCAACACTGATTTTACGTTTGTCGCTCCATGTGAAAAACTTTTTGAGACCCCATTCCGTTGCTCTTTTGGTAATTTTTGCTTGAGCTTTCGCCTCAATCTCATCAAGTTGCTCCTGGCCTAAGTCAGAACTTTGACTACTCATTTCTACTTCAAAATTTGGATAAACTTCCATAAATTATGACGGAATTTAACAATAAACAGCTGCACAAAACTCATCAAACTATCAAAGCAAACTCGAGCTAAAGTCGCTCGTTTTCAAATGGCTTTCTCCTCGACATCTGATTGGTCGAGAACAGTCGTACGAGTCATATTGACCAATGAGCAACAGGGCTGCAAATCGTATTTGCGGCCCGCCAAAATCCATTATCGCCCACTAGGCGTGCGTTTTCAAGAGGGCAGTTTGTTATTTGGCCTTGTATAATGATGATAATTAAGAATAATTAGGGATTAAATAAATTAATAACAAGAGGATAGTGTGTTATTGCAGCTATATTCCCATAACTCATTTGTTTTTTGCCGATTACTAGTGTTGATATCCTTGTTGCTATAAGTGCGAGGCAAAACGTAGGCTAGATTCATGGTACGCAGTGCATATCGATTTTTTTTGTGATGGGGCTCGTGACATGCTAAGCTTACCTTGATAAAAAGCGTTCGATGAAGGCAGTGCGTGATTTTAGTTAGGTGTTCTTTGCAATGATGCCAAGGTTGGGGTGACTAAAAGAAAGAAAGAAAGAAAAAAAAAAAAAAAGAGAAATGGTGCTTTTTCATACTTTATTTCATGATATTTAAGAGAAAGATAGTAACAGATTCTCCAAAGAAGGTGAAATAAGGTGGTAAAGGAGAAAAGAATAATCTTGCCATTCATCTCTGTTTTAATTTCCCTTCCCCCTTTCCTCAAAAGCCCGTTAAAAGCAGTCCTGTAAGAAAAATGATGGTTAACATACATTGATCAAATCCAACTTTATCTTCTTTTTTTCCAGTGTCCTTATTAAGATTATCTTACTACTTTTTCACGAGCAAAGTAAAACCACTCTAGCCCATTGTTACCTTTTGTTTTCACATCACGTCCCGAGGTTACCGTAACATGTTTTCCTGTCACTGTTATTGTTGTTGGACGTTCTGAAATAACAAGTGATAGATTTAGTTTCATATACCAAAGATAAAGGTATTTTAGGTTTAGCATTCCAAAACAAAATAGTTATAGTACAAAAACATAAGAAATCCATTTATTTCTTATAGTTGATGGACTTATTTTAGCTACTGATACAACTGAATCAATATTTCTCTTACTTATTTGGGTAATGTTGAGGTAACCCACTTGCCAGCCCACTGCATTTGTTGCGTTACATTTGTACACTCCATATAAGCCAGCGTTTCTATCTGGTATTTCTAGAACCATTCTGCTGCCACCAGTTATATCTGTGACCCCAGATTCAACTTGCATCCCACTGGGATAATACCACTTGATTAAGGGGTGTGGCTGTCCACTTGCTTACGATGATTGTCTCGTCGACAGTCCAGTTTAGAAGCGTTAATTGAGGTTTGTCTAGTAGATAGGTGGAAAAAAGGAATCAATAAAAACAAAAATGGTGCTGTTACATAAATTAGAAATTAAAATGCCTTGTATGTCCTTTGATATAATAAGAAAGTCAATGTCTTTAATATAATCTGGTGACTTGTTGCTAAATGCAGGTACATGTAGTAATGAAAAAAAAAAAAAAAAAAAAAAAAAGAATTCATAAATGCAGGGGGCATCGAAATGATTACACTAATCAGCCATTCAAGATGCTCTGAATACCTACACCATATAGTGACTTAAGTTTGATTTTCTACGGGATACTCATGTGGATTGTTGGTTGCCTGGCACCGATTCGTCCCGTTTTGATACCTGGTGATGTTCTGTATAAGAAGTTCAGCGTAACCCACTCCTTGACTTTTGATTTCCTTGTTTCGGTCTTTTAGTAACACCCAAGTAATGTTTCGTGTTCGAGTTCCAGTTGCAGAACAACTGATCGCAGATCTCTACCCTCAAGGACTATAATGTTTGGCTGGAATTGACTGGTGAATTTTGGCTGCGCTGGTACGAATAAATAATACACTTTGAAAGTTTATTTTGAACAAAAAATGGTGATCGATAATTCATTAATAACATTATTAACATTACTTTCAGAATTATGATGAATCTTGCATAAAATAAATGGTTGGATGGTTGGATGGTTGGATGGTTGGATGGTTGGATGGTTGGATGGTTGGATGGTTGGATGGTTGGATGGTTGGATGGTTGGATGGTTGGATGGTTGGATGGTTGGATGGTTGGATGGTTGGATGGTTGGATGGTTGGATGGTTGGGACAAACATACCTATCACTCATTACGTTTCTGTACTACAAACGAAACATTTATTATTTTCTATCCTGAAAATTTAATCAAAGCACGTATATTATTGGCATTTTTAGTTCAGTTAATTCAACACAAAACCTTCTTAGGAAATGTTCTATGCCATAACAAGCTAAATTGAAATTGAATTGTAAACAGTATATCCGTGAAATATTATTAAATAGCAGAAAATAGTGTTGATTAAACAATAGAAAGCAATATAATTTGCATAAAATTGTACTAATTAGTATAACTAATGTTTCACGGACATGCGCTGTTTGCACTCTATATAAATAATTAAAAGTATGATAAATAAATGAAAATACGTCTTATTACGAGAATACACTTAGTTAATATACATGAACGTACTGTACATCGTCAGATTAAAAAACAAATAAGAATGTTGCATACCAAGCTTGAAATGTATTGCTGATCATTTATATGAAATGTCAACACAGAAGACATAGAAGAAAATATGTCGGGGGAAAAACGAGTAGGCAATTTTGGGAATATGAATATTCTGAGAGTCAGTGTTGTTTTATAAATTTCGCTGATTGCATTCATCTCGGAGAGAGTACTTCGGGCGTTTTAAACGGGGATGCTCCTCCCGGACTCTCGACCCCTTACCCTTTGACATACCAAATTTCAGCAACAATGTACCCCTTTTATACACTTTTTTGCCTGGAAAGGTACCCCTGTCATATCCCTTTGAAGAAAAGCTTCCCTTTTTATACCAAAACTCACTAATTCCCACCACTTTTCTATACCTGCGACCTGAAAAAGTACCCCTTTAGGGCGGAGCAGCCCCTGTATAGTCCATTATAGGGAGTACCCCCTTCCCCCTTGGCCTCTCCCATTGTTATTTTCGGGCTTGGTTTGCAGCATGCAACAAAGCCTTCACATTTTCTGCCAGGGCTATATAGTTATAAATAGCTACAGAAACCAACTTCGCACCTTTATGTAAGGATACATATTTTGTAATTTAATTGTTTATTTTTAAGGTGCAAATAAAATCATTGTCGTTGTCATTGTCATTGTCATTGTGATTGTCATTCCTGTGGTGTCACATCGTGGGGGCCTGGCTCCAAGCGAGTGCCGCGATGTACACGAACATAGGTTGAAAGCATGGTTCCTAACTCTAAAAGAAATCGTCAAAAATGTTTATAAAATATTGACCATCATCGCAAGATACTTAGAAACCAAACTTGTCAGTGAATAATTTTTAAGGTATAGTTGAATATTATTACTATTTTTGATAATATGTCTATGTTTCGGTCGATTAATCGTGCACAAGAAGGAACCCTTGGTCTTATTCATTCGAATTATTATTGTTTACGTGGTCGGTATCAAAGCATTAATAATAACTAGGGAATCAGTATCTTAGAATGCATACATTTGTCTGTTACTAGAAGTGTTGGTCGCTGTCAGGATGAGATAGCCATTTCATTAAGCACAAGTATCGCATTAATCATTGTTTTTATACTTTGATCCTCATTTGAATTGTAATCTGTCAGTCACTCAGACTGTCAAGGTTCGTATAGTAGTAAAACCAAGCTTTTCATATTTTTGTTTCAAAGAGCCAAGATTATGGCTAGGCCTTAGGTAGACATGGCCACCTTAAAACAGGATGACCAGATGATAATGGCGGTGTGAACATCCCTGCAAAAGTAGGACGTAGAACACTTTCGTAACCAACATTTACTGAAGTCATTGTCATCGCCATCATCATCAATTTAGGAAATGTAAGCTAGATGTGAGGGATCTTAAATATTTAGCATATTTGTATTACTTCGGTAAGGAATCATCACCTAGCCGCGAGGACTTTGTCTTATAAATATTCACGCCGATAACTTATCCGGCCTTGCTTGTTTTGATAGTCGCCATCTCGGTTGAATAGGGCTGCGTGTCAGTGACGTCAAACTCAGACAAACAAACCGAATTTCTCATCTCCTTGAGTCCGATTTCTGCCGTTTGGTTTTTAATGACAACTTTGTTTGAAAAGCAATTCTTTGTAATAAAAAATAAATAAATAAAATGTGTTTCTCCGTTTTCTTTTCAGTATAATATTGCGCTTGTCTGAGTAATGCATCTATTAAGCGAGCTATTTTTAGAATAGCCACGCAGCCCTATTGAACAAAAGTAAACCGTAATAATCGTCTTTTTTTTATCAAGTAACTTGGTCGCCGTGCCTTTAACTAATTCATTCTGTCTTAATAGTGGAAAGCCGGATTGCAATCCTCCCATAATATAAAGCCATGACATATGTAGGGTGAAACTTCTAGAATATGTTCTAAAAATAGCTTTACAATAAGCCTTGTGTGACACGCTGATTGGAGACAATTAATTATGAAACGACCGTCCTGCATTTCTCGGAAAACGCTTTTATTAATTCCGAAAACACGCAATGTCTGAAACTATGGTTATTCGCAGAAAAAATAATAACAATATAAAGAAGAAAGAATATATAATATTGTAGCTTTTAGAATCGAACCCTATCGCACGTAATATTTTCGACGTCGTAGCCCATATTTACTTTGTGTCCTGGCTCTCCCGTGGCGTTTAGCTCAACTGTTGTTATTCATGAATAGGCCTGTCTGAAGAAAAAGTGTCAAGCAAACAAATGTCTGAAACGTTTTCATTCGAATAATTTCTTCTAATAGCGCTGCGCAGTCATACTAAAAATAGCTTTGCATAATTAGACCCCCCGGCGAGATTCGGACAAACAAACCGATAGTTCACTGTGTTTTACTGTGAATGAGTACGCTTCATCTCAAAAAAAAATCGTGTTTTCATTGCAAGATGGTGACTACGAAGCACTGTTGTTGGGGACAGTGTAAAAACGACTCAAGATACCCTGACAAACTGCCCAGATCGTTGAAAGAAATGGCAGATTTGGGCAAAAAGATATTTCTCCCTTTCCCGAAGCCGTGGCACGATGTTGAGAGATGCCAACGATGGGTTAATGCCTGCTCTCGCGAAGATTTCACCATAAGAAATATCACAAAAGACACATATATTTGTGTAGAACATTGGCATGGGGAAAAGGGACCGACCACCGAATTTCCAGACCCGTTGAAAGCAAATCTTTCGACTAGCGGAGTGGCGAAGGCAACACGAAAGAGAAAGCTCCCAAAACCACGAGAACAGGCTGAACAACAACAGACAAAGAAGTCGAGAAGCTATGCTACCAACGACACTGCCATTGAAAGTCAAGACAATCAAGAAATTATGGAGGAGAACTGTCTTGTACAAGATGAAGGGATGTATTTAGATAATAATAAAGCAACACAAACGGACGTGACAAAGCACGAGCTGGCGAGTAAAATCGAGAACATGATTTTACGTAATGAGCTACAGTCTGGCTTATCTAGCGCCCCCAAAGTTATAAGCAATATATCTTATGAAGTCGTTGTTAACCATCCAGACCAAATGAAACATTTTGTTGGCCTCACATCATCACAATTTATGATTCTTCATGAGTTCCTAAATGATGTTTGCCCTATAGAAATCATCTCGTACTGGGGTTGCAAAGACCGAAAGATTTCTAAAGTAAAATGCCAGCGAGGAATGTCGAAGTGGTCTTCTCAAGAGAAGCTGTACATTTGTCTCTTGAGGCTGAAAACTGGGTTCACCATCAGGACGTTGTCTGTATTACTGAGTTGTCCCGACAAGGAAATCAAAGATAGCTACATCAGAGTGATATTTACAACGTTTATTCAGCTGATGTATAAGATTTTTCGACAAATGGAGACGGTGATGTTCCCATCGAGACAGCTATTGAGCCGCTTTCTACCGAGGGTTTTCAAGACCCTCAAAAACGTGAGATGCAGCATTGACTGCACAGAATTTCGTGTTGAAACGTCGAGGAACTTCGCTCAACAAGGAAATACCTTTTCTTCATACAAACACGCCAACACTTTTAAGTGTCTCATTGCATGTACACCAAATGGCGGAGCATGTTTTATATCAGATCTGTTTGAGGGAGACATTTCTGACGTAGAAATTTTTGAGGAAAGTGGAATCGTGAAGCACATTCAACCAGGGGATGTTATTTTAGCTGACAGAGGCTTTACAGTTCAAGATAACTTGTACCCACTCCAAGCCAAAGTAAAAATTCCTTCATTTTTGAAGGGGAGAAAGAGCCTATCAGCACAAGAAGAACTTGACACGCGAGTTATAGCAAAGGCAAGAATACACATTGAACGATTCAATCAGAGACTCAAACAGTTTAAGCTTGTGGGAAGGAAAATCCCTCTTTCGATTGCACCATTAGCTACACAAATGGTGGTAGTTGCTTGTGCGCTTGTAAATTTCCAAGAGGTCCTATGTAAGTAAGTCATGTGATTATAGCTAGGGGATGCATATTGTGCACCTTCACCCCTGACAGGACAAAATAGGGCCCACTTTTTGGCTACAAGAAGTTCAATATTTATCCAATTTAAAATATTCTTATCAAAATAGTTACGACAGTACTGTCTCTGTTAGGATATTGTTAAACAAAGTCTCCCAAATGAAAACAACTCTATTGCACATACTGTATATTGATTGTATTTGGTTCACGTTGAGCATATTTGCAACCACATGCACCCTTCCTAGCTATGGGCCTGCCCATGCCAGCCATTTCTATGAATATAACACTCGAACATCGGATTTTATTTAAGTCAATGAAATATAGTTTAAGCCTTTTCCCCACTATGTACTCGTGACAGATGTAAGCAAGTGCAGATAGTCCCTTCAAGGTCATGATAGATCCTGTGTTCCATTGCTAATATTTAGTGATTATCTATAAAATATTTATAATATACAGTAGCTAGGAGGGTGTCCAGTGCAGCAGTCTTTTTGAACTAATACTGTACTTGCATAAAATGAGTAGCAAAAATACAACAATACCCACAAAATCATTTTTTGCATGTTTTATTCCAAACACAAAAACTTATCACCTTGATTGTGGACAACCAAATGCTAGTAAATGGAAATATCCACAATGAAAGATTTGCACTAGTGCAAAATGCTTGTCTGAACTAAACCATACGGATACATGATATATTTTTAGCACAGCCGAACAACAACAGTTGGTACTACAAACTTTTAAAACAGTATGTACATGTAATATATATATGCTATACCATAATCTTAAAAATGGAAAAATCTGTATTGAAATAAAGCTAAATTTATTTTGACATTTGTTTTTTTATCTGATAATTGCTGTGCGATTTTGTTCATTTCATTATTAAAAATGATTGGATGACAATATTAGAGAAAATACAGTAAACCATGAAATACAATCTTAGAAAGTACTAACTAATACTGACTATTTTGTCGCTCAACCAGAACATGTTGAGACAAAAGAGTAATCATACACAAGAAACCTCATTACCCTGTTTTATTATTTGTTCTGGGTGAATAGTAGCAATAATTTAGTCACTAAATAGTAACTATTTGTTAGAATTTACTTGATATTATTTCATGGTTTAACTGCATTTGCTCTAATTATTACCTAAATAGTATATATTACATGACTTAATAAATATCCAGGTGGCTGTGTCTTAAAAAATGAAAGACCAGAGTTTGCTTTTCTGTACTCCTTCATACCATCATAAAGAAGCCACGTGTGAGAGTGCTTGAAAATACAAATATAATGGCTACCATTCCATAATGTTACACTATGTAAAAAAAGCTCCTTTGACTTGAGATATAGCATCGTTGGTAGGTCTTTAAATGCTAAACTACCAGCTCTGCTGGCTAAGTCCACAGAAAATATAATCATATCCTTGAAATCACAAATGTCACGAACTGTACTTGTTCTTGTACCGGAGCAGTGCCATGACAGAGACTGTGTTCCATTACAACCAAGTGTAACATTTTGTGTAGATGGAATCCCACTTGATGGTGGACTCTGAAACTTTCTCATACATATGGAGGGACCTGGAGTTTTCCATTCAGACACAGATTCATTAAATGAATAATTTTGGCTTGAAGTAAACCCAAGTGTGTTGTTACATGTCCTGTATGTAGTAGCTGGTGTAGGGCATGAAGCCAAGTTGCATGATGTTGTGACTTCAGTTAATAGAGCATCCTTTAATAATGGCATATAATAATCAGCCTCATTGCCATAGAGGTCTAATATTACAGATGTTATCACAGGTGTTGTAGGTAATAGTGACAATTTTGCATCACCAAATTGGTGGAGTTCCACTAGATGAAGAGCTTGTTCAATAACATTTCCTTTGTCAAAGGCATCAAGATTTAACTTTTTTGATTTTACTAAACTTTGCAAAATCATAAGCCAGTTGTCAAGAGGACATGTATTTATAAGTTCTAAACCACTGCTGGCCAGACCTCCCCACGGTATGCTTATCAAATCATCTGGGTTCTTTGAATGGGATAAGAAGTTGGCAATGTCCAATTCATCTTGAGAATAACCTGTGTTAATATGGCAAAACAACTGTGACGAGGGGGTAGAAGTAGTAGCAGGTGACACTGTAGACTGTGATGAGGGGGTAGAAGTAGTAGCAGGTGACACATTAGACTGTGACGAGGGGGTAGAATTAGTAGCAGGTGACACTGTAGACTGTGACGAGGGGGTAGAAGTACTAGCAGGTGACGCTGTAGACTGTGACAAGGGGGTAGAAGTACTAGCAGGTGACGCTGTAGACTGTGACAAGGGGGTAGAAGTAGTAGCAGGTGACACTGTAGACTGTGACGAGGGGGTAGAAGTAGTAGCAGGTGACACTTTAGACTGTGACAGGGGGGTAGAAGTACTAGCAGGTGACACTTTAGACTGTGACAGGGGGGTAGAAGTACTAGCAGGTGACACTTTAGACTGTGATGAGGGGGTAGAAGATGGTAAGATGAAGGGCAGGAGATCTCTTGGAACCCTCTTTTCAAATATCTCAGGAGCGATGACTCTTTTCCATAAAGCTGTTAAGTTAACCAGTATGTCTGAGATCAACTGTTCATCTCTTTCAATCCTCTCAATCGAAACAGGCCCATCTTTAGCATATAATACAAAGTCACAAAACTCTCTCTCCGTCACAAGTAGCTGCATTTGTACTTGATAGTAGTAGTTATGTGTTTTCTTAACAAGACATTGCTTGTCTTTAACATAGAAACACTGTCTATTCAAAACTTCTTTTGAAACTGCATTACTGCCTTCTGATACAGATGTGATGGTATTCTCTTTAAAAATCTTTAAAGACTTGATTTCAATGAGCCCCTTTTGGCCTACCAAACCATCAGGAGAACATGCAAGCCACGGGAACTTAGGGTTAACCCAGAGACCAGATTGGGCTACATGCAGCTTAGTTTGGTCTTGGTACTTCGAAATAGCCGCAGGTTCACTTTCGAGTCCATATGCCATCCAAACAGATTGATAGTTGGACGAATCTAAGTTCCAAATATGTGAGCTAATGAACTTCATACTTCTTATAGCTGCATTGATCGACTTATCAAGGATAAGTCTACCAACTCTGAATGCTTCTAAGCATTTAGACGCTGTAAGTCTAAACCATCTCTCAGAATGCCAATGTTCACTTTTGCTTTGGGCTACTGTGTCGTGTATTTGCATGAGAGATGGTGGAGTGATGTTTTGGTTGAGGATCGATAGTTGCTCTTCCAAGACAGATAAACCATTGAGTTGGTAGTCAGCATAAGTTGTTTTCAGCTGTGTTTTCCACATAGAAATCTTCCCGGTTTGACTACAATCATCTTCAATGTTTCTCATAAAACTATTAACATGTGATGTAGTAACGCTTCTGTACTGCAGTGGTCTTGGGTCAAAGTCGATCACATTTACGCGGCTTTGTTTTCTCTTTGTAGGATATGAGGCTGAGGAAAGTCTTTGGGGGTTTTTCTTACGCTTTTTCCCCTTGTTCCAGGAACATTCTTTGCTGGTACATGGTGTCGACACTAGGTAGCCATTTTCATTCACGTAGTCGCTGAGCTGTAGAAGAACGGCTACTATGTGACTACAACGACCAAGCTCAGAGACTTTGCATGGATCGCATTTAGCATGTACTACTGCGCCACTTTTAGAAGATAAAACGATCGTGACGTTATGAGGAAAATCGTTACGCATAGACGGCCAGACATGAGCGCGAAGAAAATAGTAGTCGTCGTTCTTATTATCTGTTATGTCGTGCACAAAGCCAGAGTCTACGTATTTCCTTCCATTTTTGAAAGGTTTATCAGTCATATGTCCAAGTCCACTGTTTTCTTTGTCGCTGTCGTCGTCGTCGTTGTCTTCGGTGTGAAACGCCGGTAGAGATTCCAAAGCGTAGTAGTGCACGTGGCCGTAGTTAAACTGTGACGGTACGTCGAACGAAGGCCATTTCTTCCATCCGGACGCGGGTACATTAGGTATTTTTCGTAGATTTTGTTTTCTCGTATTGTTTACATTGTTAGACTGTTCAATTTTGGCCTCAAACCATTTCCCTCCATCGATACTGGGGTCAAGAACACGATGGTTCCCTGACGATATGCAACCATTGACGCGTGTTAGTAACTCATCACGTTTTCCTCTGAGTTTAAGACCTCTGCACTTTAGCCAGCGCTTTAGCTGCTCCACAGTATAGTTCTGTGGATCACTGTCAAATCTAGAACCAGGAACGCCGTCATTTTCATCAAGAATCACATTTAAATTAGACAAAGAGGAAGAACTCTTCACGCTCGTCGCCATTCCATCACTATAAAACCTGGTTTGTTTGTCCGAATCGCGACGGGGGTCCAATTTTTGTGACGTAATAACTGCGCTGCGCTATTCGCTAAAACATTTTGAAGTGGCCAAAAATATGCCTATTTGTTAAAATGAATGTAATTTTTATACGAGGCATACACTGAGCGCTCGCTCAAAAATATTTTAAATTGCATGTCTGAGAACAGGAAAGCGATACTCAACGTGTCTTGGCACACTTTTGAATAATAATGGTTGTGTTGTTTTGAAATGCTATTCGGTTTTAAATGCCAAAAACCTGGCCGATGTATAGCCTTCGATATTAAATCTTAAATAAAAATGTAAAGTAAATAAGCTGGCGCGGAGATTCAAGAAGAGTTCGAATGTGTTTACATATAAAAAAAAAAACAAGCTGTAAAAGGGTCAATAGCATAGTCAGGAGAAGTCGGATTTTACCTTCAAAATACTAATAAAATATATTGAAATGGCAATTGTATGACAATGATTCACGATTTCACAACCTCCCAGCATTTTCAAATCGTCGTTTAGGGAAGTTTGTAAACCGATTTTTGTCGAAAGCCCTCCCATAATACGACTGCGTATGGGCAAGCTTCGGGGGGAGGGGGGTACAGGGTAGTATACAAAAGCCGTCTTTTCGAGTTTTACCAGTACGAATATAGTGTCGAGAATTATTGGTTTTTAATATCAATTAGTAATTATTTTGCGTCCAAATGTCTATCGGCAAGGGCAAAAAAAAAAAAAAAAAAAAAATGCTGTGATACTGTAAAACTTTAAGACTGACGAAATGGCAAGTTTTTTCCCCTAACGTAATACAACAAAAAACGGAATTTGCTGATGTACAAAGTCTCTAAAGTAAAGTATATAATGCCAAATATATGAAAGTTTAGAAGGTAAGCCAGTATATATGGGACACCAGCTTTATAAGAGAAAAGAACAGTAAAAGGAGAAAAAAGGAGAGAGAAAAAGAAGGTAAAAGTTAATAGAAAAGGAAAATGATAAGAACAAGACATATACATATTAGCAGACGTGCAGCTTACAATCATGAGTGAAATTGTTAGTACATTAGTGTTATGCCTAGTGTTATGCATCAGTTCTTCTCTTAGAGATTGGTACATTAATGGCTACAAAGTTACCACAATAGAAGTTAAGATTTTTATTACATTAAAGGTTAACAAATACATTACATTAGTGGTTAGTATTAAATTATTGGTTGATTATTACAATACTGGGTGATACAGCCCCAGAAGGGAGGGAGGTGAGGGATTGTGCCCGAGCAGACTTTGATGCTGAATAACACTTTAACCAGAGAACGGATTGTTATCAAACTTTATGTCTTTTCTTAAAATTTATCAAAGATTTTTTGATTGTGATAGTGTAACAATCAGATAATCAAAGTTTTTATTGCAACGGTTTGTTCAAAGGTAGCTTTTCTGGGTTACCTTTCTATAAATACACTGGGAACACTTTTTTTTCAAGGAAAATGGATAGTATTATTGCATAATATTATTATTAGAATCATTGGGAAGTACTTATGGCATTATGCAAATGCCTAATGACGTGATCACGAGACCAGTTGACTGCAGGCTCAAAAAAACAACAACAACAACAACAACAAATGTATTTACAACCTCAATAATTATTACAATATATTCAAAAAAGAAATAATTAAAACTTAGAAGTTGGTTGTTAGCTAATTACAATAACCTTAAGGCTAATCAATGTAATTAGCTATATACAATATTGACTATGAATGGTTGGGATAAATGGAATGAAAATAGAAGGACAAAAATATAAGCCATTATAATAAGTGGTAATATTAATATAAGTTTGTTAGTAATGTATTTGTTTACTTTCGGCTTCTTATTTTTTAGTCGAAATTTTAAATCTTTTGAATTACTTTATACACTTGATAACCGTGTCAAAAAATGGACGCTGGCTTTACCCATTGTGATATATACATATTAGAGCTACAGTACTAGTTGACCTATATATACTCCAATTCCCAGCTTATACAGTTATTTCAATGAAGTAAGTCACCAAAACCCCACAGAAAATATTTCATATCCAGCAAGTAAAGCTTTTCATGGAAAATGCAGCTTGAGAATGCTCACAGAAGATGAAAGTGTAACTGGTAAGAAATCTCAAGTATATCAATAGTTAGAAAAAACCTACTTATGGTATATCACCAATCGAGCCCTGTGATTGGCTGAGCTACTAGGGGTCTATTAGTGATAGACCTCAAGTAGCGAAAAGTGCCGGTTTTGAAAACCAAAAATTATATATTTAAAGCAAAATCCAAAAATTTTTGCATCTTTTTATTGGACCGATTAGTAGGTTTTTACTAAAACAATTAGACCTCTCGCCCTTGTGGCCTACGAGTCAATAGCCCATTCGGCCTTTGGCCTCATGGGCTATTGACTCGTAGACCCAGGAGGGAGGGGGCGTCTCCAGGCTAGACCATTGTTTCGACATCACTACCAGTGTGACGTCACTACTCGGATCGCTGAGTTTCCGAAATGGCTCCCAACTGAAAACTTCGAAGTGTGGTAAAAATAATAGATTTTCTGCGTTTTTTCTGACCTTCTTGACATACCAATACTTTAGATAGTGACCGAAAAGATTAATTTCTCAGTTTTTGAAGTATTTTGTTTTGATTTCCTGTAATCTAGAAATTTTCATCTAATCTTCATGATTAATCGCAATGGCGGCCGTGTTGTTGTCGGCCAGTCGAACTGGAGTGAACGTAAATATATGCTCCGTTTGGTTTCGTTTCTCAACCAAAATAGGAGGTTGTACAAAGCTGATATTATGCTAGATATTTATGAAATTTGGTTTGTTTTCGCTGCGTGGTTGTTCTTATCAATCTGTTCAAAGATTGATGCTACGAATGACATGTCGTAATCGATGTACATGGGTTGGCTCAAATGGTGCTTACTCTGCAAAGATGAGAAAGGAAATCGCCATATGGAACGTGTAAAGGTAAGTGGATGTCCTTAAGCTCGTTACTCTTAGCTTGTTTGGTTGTCAAGTATTGTTTAAGCACAGTTTTTTCAGTGGATTGATTCAAGATTCAAGCTCATCATGAATCCCCTTGTACAGTATTGTTGTTGTTGTTCTGTCTATCAGTCTTGGACTTTTAATCCCAAGTATTCAGGGAATTTTCCCTGGTCAACTTTGTGTCCTAGAATTTTCAAGCTAAAAGGGAAAACGTAGTCTTCCAACCAGTGTAGATTAATTTTATTTGGTAATAAAAACATCATTTCTTTCCACTTTTGAATTTTAAGGCCTTCTGATATAGTAGCTGACAAAATGACACTTTTATAGGAGTTGTAGTGGTAGTGTGTGGTAGTGTGGTAGTGGGTTCGATTCCCATATGGGGCTCAGAATTTTTTCTGAGTCCATTCAGTATAGTACGATCACATATACATTTCAGTGTGTGTGAGTGACAGTGGACCAAATTGGAAACCAGTATTCATTTACTGATTTTGTATCCCACTATTAAAAATTTATAGTCTTTTTCAATTCTCAAGGCTTTCAAAAAGAAAGAATGAGAACCTGTGCAAAATAATGTAACCAGAGGTTTCAGAGAGTGGTTCTTTTGTGCAGTACAGATCAGCATTGAGTGTAGTTTTGCCACTGTCATTAATTTCATCTAGAAAGTTACATGCCACTGAAAACAGTTTTTCAAAAGCAAATTTTAAGATTTTATGTTTCTTGCAGGTGGAAGTGCTTGACAAGACAAAATATTTGAAGTATTGTGAACACTGGACGACAGTTGGTGTGGATTTAAAAATTCCAAGCTGTGCATTACTTCAGGATTTGAAGGCACCTTTGCCTTTAGCTGGTTTATGACCACAACTAGATAAGCTACTATAATGTTTGCTACAAACCTTCAGTTCCTTTAAAAAGTCTATGCTTGTACAGGATGATAATAAAGAAAGACTACATTTCAATTCATAGACTAGCTCCTATCATACTGTCACATTTTCTTGTACCTGCATGATTATTGCAGCTGTTTTTTATGCAACACAGCATACCCCCAGGAAGCCTCCGATTCATAATTACAATTCCAGAAATAGCATCAAGGCCGGTATAGTCATAAAGAGCTCACTACTACAAGAAAACTAGTAGTTATTTTGTATTGTCTTGCATTTTTTATTTATTTGCAATCTTAAATCAAAAACTGTAGCATATGGTACAAATTGGAACATCTGAATTCTACCTGATGTATCTATCACACTACTTTGGGTTGATGCTAAAAAATTCCCCATAGAAACATCTGGGTGGTGCAGCTCAATATTCTGCATGCTAGAGTATGCCATTAAATAATCCCTGTAAAAAGTAGAGAGGAGTCCAAAATATATTCCCCTCAGAAATGTTTAAATGAAAAAAAATGCACTGAAAAAACCACTTGTCACAATTTTTTAACTGAAGTAAGAGTTTAACAATTGTTATTGTAACATGCAACAATATTTTAATTCACGCAACAGAGCAGTATAACAATAAACTTACAGTATATTGCTATAATAATATTAAATTATTCAATATTATAGCAATACACTGTAAGTTTATATCAACTATCAGACAAAAGGAGTGAATAAACACTGAACTAAGCAATAAGTTTGTAAAAGATCGCAACAATATTAACTTTTATAGGGACAACACAGATGACAATCATATACCTCACACGTTCAAAGTCTTAAATCACAAAAAAAAGCAGATAAAATCAGTTCAACACTAGAATAGTAGTTGCAAATCGCACTGCTTAAGTTGAGTGAAGCCCAACAGAACACAAAAAGGATTGATGAGAAGAATTAGCATTTGAACTCCAACAAATATAAGTTAGATTTCAATTTCTATTATCGCTAAATATAACCTCCTATTTTCGAAGTGATTGATTGTTTTTTTCACGACAAAAAAACGATTCCTACAAGAACAGTTTTACTAATCCCGAACAAAAATTGGCGGATCCCGTAACCGTCCCGTGAAAGTTAAACGATTATATATCGAGATAAAAAAACTTAATCCAAGTTTAGTTGCACTTGACTGATAAAAGAATAAAACAAAAGTCCACACTCACGATAACTAGACCACAATTGATCTTTAAACCACTATTTAACCTTCCTTTTTACTTCGCACAATGGCGTCCCCGCGCTGAACTGAGCAAGCGACTCGAAGCCCTCTCTTGTGTTGCTACGTGACGTCACACTGGTAGCGATGTCTCTCTAGGAATGTTATTTGAATACAATAGAGACGCCCCCTCCCTCCTGCGTAGACCATTCGGACTCGAGGACTAATTGTTAATTATTGAGCGGTTGAAACATGTGCTTTTCAGGTGACTAACTTTACTGAAATAAAGATATACAACAGGGATAGTCTACAATATCCCGGTAGATCATTTCTAAATCCTAGACAAAATCTAGTAAGTCTGCGACTTACTGAAATAGCAAATTTGTTTTTGCTTTTGAGATTTCCTGGACTTCCTATTTTAGAAATGTTGTTTACAGTTATATGATGACCGACATTTTGTGCATATTTATTTACAAAATACGCAAAGAACAGACATCAAGTAACTTGATCCCAGTGTTTTGTGAATTCTCCTTTCCATAGTCCTCCCATAATCCCTTATGATCCGAGTGTGATATTTGAAATTTTAATATTTTGAATACATTTTTATGCACATTTTACCCTGAACCCGAACTCATGCTTGGATCGTAAGGGATTGTGGGAAGACTACGGAAACGACAATGGCTTTAGGCTTTGCATTCCATCAACTTTCCCTCACTTGGTGAGTTTTTTCTCTTTTTCTTACACAGATGCGTTTTCTGCAGATATATAATAAGAAATTAGTATTTTTAATGAGGACAATTAGCTTTATCTTAATATGTTAATTGGGTAAAAGATGTTTTGAAAGGGTTAGTGTAGGTGGTGTGGGTGCGGGTGGGGGTTGGTGGTGGCATGGGGGTGTTGGTGGGGCTGGGACATATTGATTGGACATTTCTTATTGTGTTTAATGTCCACTTGTGCGGTCAGTCAGTACTTACTTTGGCAAAAAGAATAACTATCAGAATTACTGCACCAATTGAGGCAGCGGTGGAGATAACAATTGTTTCTGAATTAGAGGCTGAAGGCTCTTCTGGTTCTAAAATAAGGAAAGGGTGAAATGCATATGATAGCTAAATTTAAAGATGAGAGAAAACAGAAGGTACAATGTGAATAAAATGCAATAAGAACCAACTCTCAACTAATCAGTCAATCAATCAATAATTCCATCAACCAATAAATCTATAAAAAATAAACAATCATCCAATCAAGCATACAAGCAAGCGAGTAACCGATCAATCAGTCAATCAATCAATATAATAACAACTTTTTATGTCTGTTTTCCAAGTAATTAAACAGTAATTAAACGTGTTATTCTACGTATATGTAGGTGTTGTCTGAAACGTCTCGACTATGATCCTTTTGAAAGAGCGTGAACACCCATAGTCCTGTGGAGACAAAGCTGTAAAGCAAATTATTGTGAAATTGAATATAATGAGGTGCTAAGGATACTGACCCCCCTCCCTCACCCCCACGGTTGAAACCAGCCACCCCTAACCAACCACATACACACACTTACATATGCATGCTTTTAAAATCAGAAAGCCAAAATTCATAAACTTGTTTTGAACCGTTTCTTCCATTTCAAGGCAGGTAAATCACTCCTAAAGATCACACCTAGCTGACTTAAAAACCGTTTACCATTTTTTTTTTGACAAATATATACATTTACTACATGAAGTCCAAAGTATTTAAGCAGAGACTGTTCGGCGAAAATAGCCTGAATATAAATTTGATTTAATAGATTTGATTAAAGCAATGGTACAACCTGGAGCCTGTTTCTTCAAACATCTTTGTTGTCACTGAATGAAACAATACAAACTCACTGTATATCTTGATATCCCTTGTTTTTCAACTATGAAATTTGAGTAAGAGTAACTTTCCCTGTGGCCATACCTCTTTTCTTGGATTAGCCGTTGACAACAAATGCTTTATTTTGACACCTATATATGAAATAAATGAAAGTTGTATCCTCGCGCAGCTTCTTCCTGTGAAGTTTATAAAGAAAGAATAGTAAAAAAACAAAAACAATAAACAAACACCAAACAGACAAGTGGTTGAACTAAATATCATAAGTAGTTCATATTGACGGTTCAATTACTTATTTTCCCTGTAAATATCGCGTTTAAACTGTTTCCCTCTTATTTGTATCTCCGCTGCTCAGCCGAGTGGTAATCTTCAGCGTGTTTGGGTTGTCTTTTGAGTAAAATTCGGGGGAGCTGTATTTCTTGTACTGTTACTTGGGTATTATTAAAAGAAAATAAGAGTTGAAAAAGGATATTAAGTTTTGTTCAGTCAACCAATCCATCGACTTCTAACGTTGGAAAATGACAATTCTGATATTTTACTGCCGTGAGGAACTAGATATCTAAAATAGTTCATTTTGATCGTACAGTTACTTATTCCCCATACAATTTTCCTCGTCAAGAATGATACTCTGCCGACATAATATCTCCGCCACTTAGTGAGTAAACTTCTACTTCTTATTCTTATGGTAAAAAAATAAAATCAAAGAAATCAAAGAAGGAAAAAAATAGAAGAAAAAAAAAAGAAAAAAAAAACCTCAAAGAGCAAAATTATCACACAGAGAAATAAATACCATATATCAAATATACCATGACTATTGTTCTGAAAATACTTCTCTCATATGGCATGTTCCTTTTCCCAATTCTATTTTCTTTTCCTTTATCTACTTTTGCGATGCTTTCTTTTCCTTTTCTGTTTGCTACGACTTTGCTAATGGACTTTCAATATTTTTATTTTCGTTCCATATTGGGCCCAAGGATTACCTGGAATCTTGGATAAAAGCTTTGAGGGGAGGGGAGTGTAGGGAAGGAGGGTTAAATATGCATGAGATGCAATGGTGCCTATTGTTTTAGTAATGTTTACAACATGAGCGGCCGTGTTGTATGGGCTTTTACAATCTCGAGCCGAAGGCGAGAGATTGTAAAGCCCATACAACACGGACGCGAATGTTGTAAATGACTTGTGAAATTCAATAATAATAATTAATGAAGATAATGATTTCTGAGGAATAGATTTCAAAAGCAGTGTTATTTAAGAAAATATAGTTTGATATTTTATAGGAGCATGCGTACAATGTTTTTTGACGTCACACATTGTTTGGTACGGGCATCCCACATTGGTTATTGTGCTTAGGTTAGCAAAGGAAGATGCAGGGTTTTTATCTAGTTGGTGGGACTAGCTTTTGAAAAGGCTCTGGGAAACCATCTTACTTAAGCCGGACCCACAGGTTTATTAGTATTCTGTATCTGATACAGAATACTAATAGATCTATACAATCACAGTAGTTGACTGTATCTTGATACACTCACTAGTGGTTGTATATTTTGATACAGATCACTAGTGATTGTATCAATTTACATGACAATTGTTACTTGTGTTGTATGCAGCTTTACAGGCCATCCACGTGACTGGATTGCAAACATTTCATAGGTCAGAATGCTCATGAATTATTAATGAATTTTACAAATATACTTACACTAAATGTCGTTTTTTCACTGTTGTTCTAATTCTATACCAGCCGCTATCCAGACATAGGCCCAATTCAGGATGAGTTCCGTCATAAAAGGATCACGAGCCAGCATATCCAGGCTATGTTGTGTAGGTGACAGTTTGTGCATGTGCTAGTCTATTATACTTAATTAGTTTTTCATGCAACTTACCATTTGGTGCAGTAGCTGTTTCTGTAACAAACAAAAAATGGTGATTAAAAACAGTTAATGAACGGAATACTCCAGTTTCACATTCGATGGAAACCGCTGATTTTGAAGACCACAGACTCATTTGTACAGGCTTAGCCTCGTTTATAAGTCATCTATTCAAAGGCACCATTAAAAGTCCGTGGGATTGGTATTATTCAACTTGCACATTCTTTACATTACAGTTGGCTGTTGCTAATGATTTGCATAAGTCAACCGTAATGTAAAGAATGTGTAAGTTGAACAATACCAATGTTTTGAAATCCCACGGACTTTTAATGATGTCGTTGAATAGCTGACTTATAAGCGAGGCTAAGCCTGTACAAATGAGTCTGTGGTCTTCAAAAACAGCGGTTTGCATCGAATGTGAAACTGGAGTATTGGCAACTATACGTTTGTTCCTTTAAAAACTACCAAAATGCAACTGTCCTGGCGAGCAGATGTACAGTGAGTTGCTGCTCAGTATATCCCTAGCTAGTAGCCTCTGTTTTAATTATTTGACCATGGATAGAATGTGTATTATAAAATAATTTAGATATAACGCGCGCTCTGATTGGTTAAAACACCGTTTTAGATGAGAGTATCTAAAATGCTCACATCATTCTCTTTCGTCGGCGATTTTTTTTCCTTTCTTCACGAACATCGTTTACACAAAAAAAATGGAAATTCATGGCCATCTCGGGCCACAGGAAAGCTTAAGCCTGAGGCTTTGTTTCCCTACGATTCTCAAGTGTTCTCCCAACATCCCAAGTGTTTAGATTAGTGGAAAACTTTCCTACATTCCTTATATCTTACTACATATGCTAAATGTGCGTTTCCATTCTTTCTAAGTAGGCTACAACAACTAGGCCATTTGCCCTATGGCATAATTTTACTGCCATTACCAGAATATTTTCGTTATCGACTAGTTTTTTTAAAATTCTTGGTTCTCACGTGGGAATATATAGGAAAACGATTTTCGGTGCTTACTATGGTGCATCACCAAAACAGGACGACAAATCGCCTTCTTGAGAAAATCCTAATATTTTGTCTCGACGTCAAATTGAAAGATTCCGCGTATACTATTGAGGAACCACCATAACAAAAGGGGAAAAACCGCAAATTCTGTAGAAACCGTAGACAACTATATCCTCATATCAAGTGATTCCGAAAATAGCTGCGAGAAGAAATTCAGTTGCTCTGTACCCCACATTTGAAACATATCAGTTTCCAAAAACAAAATATTAGTCATCAAATTACCTTTCGTCGTGGGAGTTTTATAAGTTCGTGGAGACATTGAAGGAACAGCTTGCTTAGTGATCGCGTCTTTAGTAGTCACATCTAGACATATAAGGATACAAATGTAAGTGTTTTGTTCGTTAGTTATTCATTCTTATTTTCTCTTATATTATATTTCATGGTCATCAGGCTGGAACGATGACCCGCATTTAGTTTGTTTACCAATCTGGCATGGAGTTGAACTACAAAGAAAGATAGACAAATTGAATTCTTCATGGACGAAAAAAAGAAAGAAAAAAAGAAAAGAAAAAGAAAGGACAGACGAAATCAATAAGCCAAAGAATGCCAGGATGAAATTACTGGATGGATGGATGGATGCAATAAATTGGATCAATGAAATACTTAACAGATAGAAGAAAAAATCAGAAATGTTCTTCAAATTAAAATCCATGTGTAATTATCTTCTTTATTTTAGATATACCTTTGCAAAACTACACCTGGAAGTAAGAAACAAATTCCAAAACAAGTGCAATAGCTCACCGATCATATTTTGTTTTTCCTTCTTACGTTCCTTTACAGTTAATACAGCTTTGCGATGAAGAACTCTGGAAACGTCGTCACTGATACTTGCGATGTACTCGTTTGTATCGTGCACAGTGACGTTCTTCAGGGTAAACCATGCCAAACCTTTCCTGAGGTCACCGTCAAAGGACAGCCGTTTTATCAGGTTTGGTTCCAGATCTGAGTTGAGGTTCACCTTGCTGCTCCTTATATCTACATTGATAAACTGGGGATCAGCAATGTTGCCTTTTCTTATGCCCCATGTAGCATATAAAAGGGTTGGATTATCGTTGGTATTATTCCATCTGAAATGTGCAGTCTCGCCAACAGAGATAGTAAGCACGGTAAGTCCAGTAATAGCACACATTACTGCAAGCAAACAATGATAAATAAATTATTAAAGTTTTTTTTACGAAATAGCTGATCGTATCTCGTAATTTCTTCGATTTATTTCGAAAAGGATTGTGATAGCAATGGTCTCAAAACGCTATAGAAGGGGAACTTTAGAAAACTCCATGTTGTAACTGATGTGAGCTAACCTGCGTGACTGTCTGACCTATACAGCTCGCTCGCTTTATGGGGTGTATATGAATAATTACTTTCCTACTGCATAGCACAAATGAAGTAGAAAGCTTTTGGTTGCTGCATGATATAACATTCAAATTAAGTTGAAATTCAACAAGGATAATAAACAATTTGCATATGTAACAGTTCTCTTATATCATGATATATAAAAGCTTAAAAAAATACATTGGCTAATAGAACGTTGTACATTTTGGCGCACAATAATTATGATAATCATTTATGGCAACTTTGAGCTCAGGTATTGGAATTAACTCACGTTTTAGAAAGTTCACGAAGAAATACACGCTTATATTCTTGATTTTTAAATTTAATAATGCACTTATAAAGGCTAGATGATTTCAGACTTCGAATGACTCTACAGTTTTAGCTTCAGGAAAACATCATGCATGGATAAATGCATGGAGTAGTATCAAGTACCAAGGAGTAGTATCATTTTCTAGTATACTTGCATATGTTTACGAAAATGATCAAAAATAGTTAAATATATGTAATAAATGTGGCGCGCAAATTTCGCTTTTAGTTTGCAAATTTCCCTTTCAGAAGAGCTTATGTCTACGTAATTAGAACGGAAGAATATTTTAATCTCATATGTCTTCTTGTTTCTTGTCTGATCGCTTGTGTTTGCATCGCAAACTGTTTGCATGCTTAATCCAGCCAAATTATATTTGGAGTTATCGCTTGAATCTGATATATCAGTGATGAAACTTCGAACGAAACCGCTTTATATTACATATTTTCGATTCTCTCTTTTTCTCTCTGATTATGCCGTTGAGCTGCGAAAGCTTACACGCTTACCACCAATGTATTGCTACGCCCCCGACTTTGTTTGTCGATTCTCTTCCGTCAATCACACCGTTCTTGATTTATTTCAGTCGAGTGTTTGGATGGAAATTCGGGTATCAAGACATATTTCTTCGAGTTTACATCGAAACACTCGACTATATATTCTGAAGGTTTTGATTGACGGAAGAGTATCGGCAAACTCGCAAAACAAAGTCGCTTACGCTCGGGCGCGTAGCAATGAAATTGGTGGTAAACATTAAAAATTTGAAATATCGAAGCAGTATCAAGCAGTATTTAACTGTTCCTCTTCTCTCCTTCGGGACCTCATGAAGTACATTACCGATTAATTCCGAGTGACCCACGATCGGTTCTTAATATTAAACAGACAAAAATCACGAGATTGAAATCGGAGCTAGATGTTTATTCACTGCCTAATGTCAGCCGTACCGAAGCAGATTTATTCGACCGTTGGAAACAAAATAAAGCGTTAGTTTTAATCCAAACGAGGAGGCGACTCTGGCGCCCGTGGTCATATGATAATTATTCTTTGTGTACGAAAGGATAGTTGCATAGATATAGGGATTGAGGGCAACAGACTGCGTTCTTGAACGTGTGCCAAGCCGAACAACATCAACAGACAACACGCACTTATTTCAAATGACCTCTAGGTTTGTGTATCATGGAGCTTCTAGTGATAACTGGACACTAAGAAAAAATATGAATACTTGCCTGGTTTACCAATCAGTAGTACAGAAATCCAGAAAATATAGTGAGCCATGTTGTTTCTTTTCAATATCATCACCTCGTTCTTAAAGTTTGCGCTTGCGCATCTGATGACCTTGTTTCTAAAAAATGGCTCCCCTATACAGCTATATCACGCAATCTAAGGATAAAAAAATTAACAGACGGCATGGTCTAGAACATGGACTGCATTGGACCCGAGAAAACATGGACTGGACTCGGAAAACATGGGCAATGACTAAAACATGGGCTGGACTCGAGAAAACATGGACTCAGAAAACATGGACTCGTTCGAAAAATATTAATTTTTAGAATGCAGGGGGGTGGCGTGGGGAAACAAAACTACCACGTATTGTTCATCACCACAAACGAACGCGTGACACCGTAACTCGATTACTATAGATTATTAACCAATGTTGTGCCATTCGCACGTATTATAATATAAATATGTCGTTTTATTACCTGTTGTCTTCTGTGGTTTTCTCAAAAAATGAATTCAAAACCACATCTACAATATATAGAAAAAAGCTAACAATAGTTTTAAAGCAAATTTATTTCCGTTCAGCAAAAGTACACAGCGAGTAGGAGGCTCGTTTTTTTGTTTTGAAATAGTTCTAGGTGATACAAGAAAATGTAACTAGCCAATCAGCTCATTACAATTGAACGATAAGTAAAATGATGCCCTTGAGAAGACAGCCATTTTCATACTGTAATTTCTTTGATTGACTGAAGCCAAAACGCCAGACCTCTGAAGTCGGTTAGTTCGCAGAATTATGAAAAAGGCTGTAAGAACAATATGATAATAATACATTTCTTTGGGCATATAGCTTGATAATAAACAATATTACGAGAAATGACAAGTCTTCTCGTAATATTGTTTATTAATGTTAATAATGCGCTAATGCCTGTGCACCTACCCTTTTCTTCGTCTTGTCAACCTGGGCATATATCGGCATGTTATCACTTTGTCTGTTTGTTCTTTTATTTGACCTATCGACTTGGGCGTATACGGGAATGTTTCTGACTTCGGCATAATATATATATATAAGCGGTTTGCAAATATTCTGTAAAAAATAAATATATCAATATGTCTTTTGCATTCCCATCAGACATTACTGACAATTGCTATGGAAGCGGTTCAATAAAGAGCAATGGTCATCTTTTAGCTTTGTCAGGTCCTTATGGCCTTCTCTGATATAAACACAATATGGCACAAATTGCATTGTTTAACTTAAACACCCTTCATAATAATAATATAATAATAATAAACTATTTCTTAGCAAGCGCATTTCCAAAAGGCGTCTCAATGCGCTTTACAAAATAGGAACCTTATAACTAATAAAAAAAATGATTGATATGTCTAAAAAACATTATATACTAGAAAGCAACATCGTTTGAAAATAAAAATGTCTTTAACTGTTTTTTTTTCATGAGGTACAAGACAAAGCTATAAGATGACAATTGTACTTTATTGTAACCGCTGCCATAGCAATTGTCAGTAATGTTTGATGGAAATACAAAAGACATATATTTTGAAATTTTCAAAATTGCAGACTGTTTTTGGATTGGTGTATATATTGAATAAATTGTAGCAATTTTATGACGTTACGCTATCATAATCAAAGGAAACAAGTAACAATTTCCAAATGTGTTTATTTTAAAACCTATACAATACCTCTTACCTTTATCAAGCCTTTGCTTGCAACATTTCATGAGTACAAATATCACTGATAGTGTGATGGTGATGGGTAATAATACACCAAAAATACATAGGAAGACAACGATTTTTAGATTTATTTTTTGGTTTCCTTTTTCTAGTCCATTCTTTTGAGTTGTCTCTATAAGAAATGAGTCGGTTTAAGAAGTATAGAGGGATTATAAAATACTACCTTTCTTGCTTGCTTCCATGTTTCCTTCCTTTCGTGCTTTACTCCTTTGTTCATTGTTGTCATTATTTCTTATCTTTTTTTTAATTATTATTACAGTGTATGAAATTAGCTTAGAAGGTATTATAGAAAGGACTAAGTACACAAAACATATACCAGGTATATCCTACCATTTTTGTCCAAGTCAGGTGTTGTTATCGATGTGGTGGAACTAGCCGGTCTTTTTGTGGTCGTCGCTGGAAATACAGATGAAGCTGATAGGATATATATGAGGAAAAAAAACATTATTAATGTTAAAGATAATGGTTTTGAACAAAGTGGTTCACTTTTCTAAACATTGATGTCAAATGTGCAATTGAAAATGACCATTTTTAAGTGTTTGAGATTCCGCCATTCTTTCTTTCTTTCTATTCATCCTTCCATCCATTTATTCATTCATTCATTCACGCATCCATCCATCCATCCATCTTTCTTTCTTTATTTCTTTCTATTTTCTTTCTTTCTATTATTGCTTTTTCCGAGCTGAGCAGCATAAATTATTTAACATATCCATTTTCTTCTTCTTTTTTTGTGGCTGGCCCTGTGTTCAAGCAATTTTTTCAACCTGAAAAATAAACTATTTAAAATTGAATCCAATATCATTTAAGTCTCAGAAAAGTCCAAATATCTTAGTAAGATTGATATTTCATCTATGATTTACCGAAAAAAAATACGACGGATATTGTTTCAAAACAAAGAGTGGAGGGCCGCAGGTTTTGATCAACAATGCTTTGCGAGATTAGATGTCCACTTAGCAGATTTGTCAGAAGTCCAACAATAAACAATTATTGGATAAGATTGAGCATGATATCGTAAATTATCAAGACAAAGGCCGTATTATCTGCCGAAATGCGAAAACCGAATTTAATAATTGTTTTATTATACATTTTGTAAACTAAGAATAAATATTTAATTATGCTTTCGAAAAAATAGGAAACGTATTTCAATTTCCATTGTGACCGTTGAACTTGATAATAAATGTATTATCTGTAGGTAAAACCTACAGATAATACATTTATCATGTTGCGTTCACACGATATCAGGGATTGACTGAAGGCTTGCGGCCTATCAGAAAGGAGATAGTGAGTAAAATGTATAACAATGTTTAATACTTATTTGGGGAAGGGGATCAAGAAGTACCTTTTGGTTTCATACCATGCTTCGAGGTCACCGTTGCATACTTTTCTGCTACTGCTCTTGTCGTAGGATGGTCTGAAATGGTAATTGATAGGCTGAGTTTGATGTTTAAAAAAATGCTTATTTGACAGTGAATGGAATAGGCGTAGCAGTCAAAATAGTAACCATAAACTTAAAAAATAAATAAATAAATAAATAAATAAATGAATAAATAAAATATATAGAGTAAGGAAATTTTTTTAAAAAGTTAAGATAAAGTATTGGTATTTACCCTAGCTACCCAGATACCGATGAATAACATTTTTTTCTTAACTTACTTATTTGGGTAATGTTTATGTAACCCACTTGCCAACCCACTGCATTTGTTGCGTTACATTTGTACACTCCATATAAAGAAGCATTGTGCTCTGGTATTTCTAGAATCATTCTGCTGCCACCAGTTATATCTGTGACCCCAGATTCAACTTGAATCCCACTGGGATAATACCACTTGATTAAAGGGTGTGGCTGTCCACTTGCTAGACAACGTATGACGATATTTTCGTCGACAGTGCTGTTCAGAAACGTTATATGAGGTTTGTCTAGGAGAGGGAGAAAAACGCACGAACATAATAAGCGTAGCAGTTTTTTTCAAGTGGTAGATTATCTCCACTTTTCTATTATTACACTCTTGTAATTTCTTTCAAGGAAAATGGATAATACTATTGCAGAGTATTATAAATAATATAATCAGTACGTACTTATGCCATTACACAATTTTTATGACTTCATCTCGAGACCACATGACTGCAGGCTCAAAAACCAAAATGTTGCCTTGTGATTTTGTAAGGAAAAAAGTTGTACATACTGTGTAAAAATGGCAAGTTTTCAATAAAAAAATCAAGCTTTCACAACATCAACTGTTACATCTTGAATAAATGGAGGATTTAAGCATAGGTAGGATTTATAAGTGTCAAAAATCAAATTACTTTCATACACCTTTTCTGAGAAAGGGGAACATTTTGCATTGTGGTCTAGCTTCGGTACAAACATGTGTTCATCATGCCTTATATGGTTTGTTTGTGCCGAATTTAGACCACTATGCACCATGTTAAGCAAAAAAAAAAAAGTTTACGCCCAATCTTCTAAGATACTTACACCATATAGTGACTTTAGTTTGGTTTTCCACGGGATACTCATTTGGATTGTTGGTTGCCTGGCACAGA
Source organism: Anthopleura sola (assembly GCA_023349425.1). Taxonomy (NCBI): domain Eukaryota; kingdom Metazoa; phylum Cnidaria; class Anthozoa; order Actiniaria; family Actiniidae; genus Anthopleura; species Anthopleura sola. The sequence continues at coordinate 1,271,033 of JALHLI010000002.1, forward strand.
TACGTCCCGTCTTGATGTCTTGTGATGTTCTGTATGATGAGGTCAGCGTAACCTGTTCCTTGGCTTTTTATCTCTTTGATTTGGTCTTTCAGTAACACCCAAGTAATGCTTGGTGTTGGATTTCCAGTTGCCGAACAATTGATACGTAAATCTCTACCCTCAAGGACTATACTGTTTGCTTGAAATTGACTGTTGAATTTTGGCCGCGCTGATGTGAAGAAAAAAATTACACATTTAAGTATATCCTGCATGATTGATAATGTGATCATTTGTAATTGATAATTCAACAATTTGATAATTGATCATTCTAATTTTAATTCTAATAATAATAATAATTCTATTTCTAATAATTCTAAAAATTCTAAATTCCCTCGTACTTAAGGAATACTCCACCACGATACTCACTCAATATTGCTCAATATTGCTCAATATTGCTGAAACTTCACAGAGATTCAAAGGAAAACACGAAACACAAGTAGGAATATTTATTTGTGTGATTTACTGATTTTTAATTTTTTCCAAAAATCGCCTTACATTGCCTTATAATTCGATAGGATACCACAGAAACCCAGCTTGGGATACCTGTGCAAAAATATAAAAGGTGAGGGACAGCACAACAGAGCGAGACTCCAAATAAAGTGCACCATTTTAATGATTCTTTTATTTGAATTGATCATTTCATTTTAAAACTATATCGGGTTTTAAATGTCGATTGTTCACACAACGAACATTATGGCTTTCAGTCTAACCTGACATTTCAGTTTCAAACCACGAAAACTATACACAAAATTATTATTCTCACTAAAATTCTTAAACTTAAATTCTTAAAACGAAACTGTGATAAAATATTTCTAAATTATCTCTAAAATTCTACAATATAACAACAACAAAGCTATAAATGATGTGTCTGACAAACTCACTTGTGACAAGTAGCTGAACTTTACTTGTTATTGGGGGCATAGTCATCAACATTAAAACAATCTCATATATCCCACTATCAGCAGTAGTGACATTAGAGATGACCAGAGTAGCAGTAGACTCTTTACTGACTCGAGTGGTAGGGATTAAAAGTCTGGAAGGGCAATCCTCAGCATTAATTATCCATGCCCAATCTCGGAAGTAATGTTCATATCCAATGATAACATCTGTTCCATTAGCATAGTAATATTTCCATACAGGCGAAAACAGCTGAAACTCTTCTATCTTGTTGTCAACAGTGTAATCCCAAACGAACCTGGCAGTTTCTCCACTGGGTGTGTACAGAGTACTCGGCGGAACTTGGATCAATCGAGCTTTACCTTCGAACGATCAAAATTATGTTCTTATTTGTAAACAAAATATTATGAAAGTATATGGAAAAGGAAATAACAATATACCTTGGACAAAATTTCCAATTGCCGAAATAAGGATCAGATATTTGAAAAGTTGGCTTTGACTCGAGAACTTCATCTCCAATATATACTTATGAATGTGACTCATCTTGCAGAGAGAGAGGCAGCTTATAAGGACATGGTAATTAAATGTTAGAAAGCATAGGAAAAAAGTGAAATTGTATTCTTTTCGCTTTCTGTGCTATACGAAAATAATCATCTCAATATGAAACATTTTGGGGGATCTCCCTTATGTTATGAAAATTATATAATGTTTAAAGTAAACATATTTTGAAGTCCTCCTCTTCTCTGTTTGTCTGTTAACTATTCTCTTATACCAACAGCTTAAAAGCTGCATCTTACTAATTGGGCGATGAAAAAAATTCAGTAAGGACTGATTTCAAATGGAACATATTCCTATCACACCAATGCTGAAAAAAATATTAATAACGATAACGCCGTACTGGGCACACGATTACTTTTCCAGCAAGAGACAGGATAAGGCATTTCAAATACTGATTTCAATATATTTTATTCATGTAGCAACAGTTAATACATATTTACATGATTACAACATTTATACAAAAGTTATCGAAGGAAGTTATAAGTAGAAATTTAGTCGATGTTGTTGTCAAAAGCGAAAACAGTTTTTTCACCCAATGGTCACGAATGAAAAGCACCGAAACAGGAACATGACAAACCGATGACATTTTATTTCCGGTCTTACTTTTTGTCTCCAATATTTGCATACAGATGTAATTTCTGATATTCCAAAATTTGTGGGTTATTTGCAAAGTTTAATTCTTCGTATTTTCGGAGAGGGATGGGAGGTTCTACTCGTCTAACACTGTCTCCTAGAGTCCTTTTTAGTGCCTGGTAGCTTTGTGTATTCGACATCAAAACATCCGTATTTAAAAGCTCTTGATAATCATGATGAGTCTGTGAAAGTTGAACTTCACATTCACTTGTCCCTTGTGCTGAATTCCCGGAATCCGAGGATGGCTCAGATTTTTCTGATATTCTTTCGTAGTCTTCGTTTGAGGATATTTTTGATGCATTGTCGGCTAAAACATCATTCGGAGTAGAATTCTCAACTGCTGTTAGAGCAACTGGTCCCTGATATTTATGTCAAACATGATTTGCAAAATAATAAAAAATGAAGTTAAAGAATAGAAGGAAGGAGGGAGGAAGAAGGGAGGAAGGAAGGAGGAATCAAAGGAGAAGAGGAAAGGAATGAAGGATAGGAGGAGAGGGAAAAAAGGACTGAACGATAGATCAGGAAATATCAAAATAATAAATAAATATATTTGTACTCTTTGATTAAAAGTAAAAACATCAAGGCAAATGTCATCATCATACCTCATTTGGTGTTCTAGCCACAACTGGGCAGGAAAATCTGTTGGAGAAAACATTTTTTTTTTATTTCGAAGGAAAGTAGTAGTTTCTCTAATAGTTCTAGAACACTGAGTATTTGTCAGTGAATATCATTTAGGTTTAGGCTGTCCGGTTGGCATTATCGTTTATTACTTTAGCAAAGCCAAATAGCCAAGTGCTTTTTGTTTTTACTCCTATCGAGAGACTAAATACATTACCTTGTAATCTCTTTCCTGTCATCTGCAAATAAAACATACCTCCACATCAATACTGAAGCAATTTCAGAATCACATTTTTTCATTGATGTAAAAGGGGAAACAGCGTTAAAAAGCACAAGTAAATGAAAACAAATACAAATAAAAAAATGCATACTTACCTTTAAAAGAGGTTCTTTTACATTTGGTGTAAATATTGTACGTTATGAGGACGACATTGATTATAACTGAAACGCACGTTATCGACAGATTGATAATTGCAAAGATTTTCCCTGTACCATAACGAAATGAACAATAATTTAAAAATAATTAGGGATCGAATAAATTAATACCAATAGTATTGTTTTCTATTGCAGCTATATTTCCATAACTCATTTGTTTTGTTGCGATAAATACTAGTGGTATTGATACCCTTGTTCCTTTAAGTGCGAGGCAAAAAGTAGAGCTAGATTCATGAGATACAATGCATATCTTTTTTGTGTGATTGGGCTCGTGACATGCTATGCTTACCTTGATAAAAAGCAATTGACGTAGGCAGTGCGCATTTATGGTTAGCTGTTGTTTGCAATGATGCCAAGGTTGGGGTGACTAAAAAAAGAAAGAAAACAAAATATAGAAAGAAAGAAGAAGAAAAAAAACCCGAGAGGAATAAATGGTGCTTTTACATACTTTATTTTATGATATCTAAGAGAAAGCTAACATCAGGTTCTCCAAAGAGGGTGAAATAAGGTGGTGAAGGAGAAAAGAAGAAACTTCCCATTCCCATCGGTTTTAATCACCCTTCCGTCTTTTCCTCAAAAGCCCGTTAACTGCGGGAAAAAAAATTATGGTGCTTAATTAACCGACATACATCAAATCCAACTTTATTTTCTTTTTTTCCCAATGTCATTATTAAGATTAGCTTAGTACTTTTTCACGAGCAAAGTAAAATCACACTAGCACCTATTGATAGCTAGCCCATTGCTACCTTTTGTTTTCTTATCACGTTTCGAGGTTACCATAAAATATTTCTCTGTCACTATTATTGTCATTGGATGCTCTGAAATAACAAGTGATAGTTTGAGCTTCATACCGTGAGGATATGGGTAACAGTTATTCATCACGTCCAACTTTATTTTCTATTTTTTTCCAATGTCATTATTAAGATTAGGTTACTACTTTTTCATGAGCAAAGTAAAATCACTCTAGTACCTCTCCCATTGCTACCTTTTGTTTTCACATAACCTTTTGAGGTTACCATAACAGATTTATCTGTCACTGTTATTGTTGTTGGACGTTCTGAAATAACAAGTGATAGCTTGAGCTTCATATCGCTAAGATATGGTATTTAGTCAGCAAATTGAACAGGTTTAGCAGTCAATAACAAAATAGTAATGATAAATTATAGAATAATTCAAATTACAAAAACACAAAAACATCCATTTATTTTCATATTTGATTGACATATCTTTTTTTAAATTATTATTACAATGTATGAAATTAGCTTAGAAGGTATTATAGAAAGGACTAAGTACACAAAAAATATACCAGGTATATCCTACCATTTTTGTACAAGTCAGGTGCTGTTATCGATGTGGTGGAACTAGCCGGTCTTTTTGTGGTCGTCGCTGGAAATACAGATGAAGCTGATTGTATATATATATGAGAAAAATTCATTATTAATGTTAATGATAATGGTTTTGAACAAAGTGGTTCACTTTTCTAAACATTGATGTCAAATGTGCAATTGAAAATGACCATTTTTAAGTGTTTGAGATTCCGCCATTCTTTCTTTCTTTCTATTCATCCATCCATTAATTTATTCATTCATTCATTCATTCATTCACGCATCCATCCATCCATCCATCCATCCATCCATCCATCCATCCATCCATCCATCCATCCATCCATCTTTCTTTCTTTCTTTCTTTCTTTCTTTCTTTCTATTTTCTTTCTTTCTATTATTGCTTTTTCCCAGCTGAGCGGCATTAATTTTTAAACAAATCCATTTTTTTAAACTTTTTGTTGCTGTCCTGTGTTCAAGCAATTTTTTCAACCTGAAAAATAAACTATTTAAAATTGAATCCAATACCATTTAAGTCTCAAAAAAGTCCAAATATCTTAATAAGATTGATATTTCATCTATGATTTACCGAAAAATAATACGACGGATATTGTTTTCAAAACAAAGAGTGGAGGGCCGCAGGTTTTGATCAACAATGCTTTGCGCGATTAGATGTTCGCTCAGCGGATTTGTCAGAAGTCCAACAATAAACAATTATTGGATAAGATTGAGCATGCTATCGTAAATCATCAAGACAAAGGCCGTGTTATCTGCCGAAATGCGAGAACCGAATTCAATAATTGTTTTATTTTACATTTTGTAAACTAAGAATAAATATTTAATTATGCTTTCGAAAAAATAGCAAACGTATTTCAATTTCCATTGTAAGCTTTGAACTTGACATAATAAATGTATTAGTTGTAGGTAAAACCTACAGATAATACATTTATCATGTTGCGTTCACACGATATCAGGGACTGACTGAAGGCTTGCGGCCAATCAGAAAGGAGATAGTGAGTAAAATGTATAACAATGTTTAATACTTATTTGGGGAAGGGGATCAAGAAGTACCTTTTGATTTCATATCATGCTTCGAGGTCACCGTTGCATACTTTTCTGCTACTGCTCCTGTTGTAGGATGGTCTGAAATGGCAATTGATAGGCTGAGTTTGATGTTTAAAAAATGCTTATTTCACAGTGAATGGAATAGGCGTAACAGTCAAAATAGTAACCATAAACTTAAAATAAATAAATAAATAAAATATATAGAGTAAGGAAATTTTTTAAATAGTTAAGATGAAGTATTGGTATTTACCCTAGCTACCCAGATACCGATGAATAACATTTTTTTCTTAACTTACTTATTTGGGTAATGTTTATGTAACCCACTTGCCAACCCACTGCATTAGTTGCGTTACATTTGTACACTCCATATAAAGCAGCATTGTGCTCTGGTATTTTTAGAATCATTCTGCTGCCACCAGTTATATCTGTAACCCCAGATTCAACTTGAATCCCACTGGGATAATACCACTTGATTAAAGGGTAAGGCTGTCCACTTGCTAGACAACGTATGACGATATTTTCGTCGACAGTGCTGTTCAGAAACGTTATATGAGGTTTGTCTAGGAGAGGGAGAAAAACACACGAACATAATAAGCGTAGCAGTTTTTTTCAAGTGGTAGATTATCTCCACTTTTCTATTATTACACTCTTGTAATTTCTTTCAAGGAAAATGGATAATACTATTGCAGAGTATTATAAATAATATAATCAGTACGTACTTATGCCATTATACAATTTTTATGACTTCATCTCGAGACCACATGATTGCAGGCTCAAAAACCAAAATGTTGCCTTGCATGTGATTTTGTAAAGGAAAAAAGCTGTACAGACTGTGTAAAAATGGCAAATTTTCAATAAAAAAATCAAGCTATTACATCTTGAATAAATAAAGGATTTAAGCATAGGTAGGATTTATAAGTGTCAAAAATCAAATTACTTTCATACACCTTTTCTGAGAAAGGGGAACACTTTGCATTGTGGTCTAGCTTCGGTACAAACATGTGTTCATCATGCCTTATATGGTTTGTTTGTGCCGAATTTAGACCACTATGCACCATGTTAAGCAAAAAAAAAAAAAAAAAATGTTTACGCCCAATGTTCTAAGATACTTACACCATATAGTGACTTCAGTTTGGTTTTCCACGGGATACTCATTTGGATTGTTGGTTGCCTGGCACAGATACGTCCCGTCTTGATGTCTTATGATGTTCCGTATGATAAGGTCAGCGTAACCTGTTCCTTGGCTTTTTATCTCTTTGATTTGGTCTTTCAGTAACACCCAAGTAATGTTTGGTGTTGGATTTCCAGTTGCCGAACAATTGATACGTAAATCTCTACCCTCAAGAACTATAATGTTTGCTTGAAATTGGCTGGTGAATTTTGGCCGCGCTGATGTGAAGAAAAAAATTACACATTTAAGTATATCCTGCATGATTGATAATGTGATCATTTGTAATTGATAATTCAACAATTTGATAATTGATCATTCTAATTTTAATTCTAATAATAATAATTCTAATTCTAATAATTCTAAAAATTCTAAATTCCCTCGTACTTAAGGAATACTCCACCACAGTACTCACTCAATATTGCTCAATATTGCTCAATATTGCTGAAACTTCAAAGAGATTCAAAGGAAAATACGAAACACAAGTAGGAATATTTATTTGTGTGATTTACTGATTTTTAATTTTTTCCAAAAATCGCCTTACATTGCCTTATAATTCGATAGGATACCACAGAAACCCAGCTTGGGATACCTGTGCAAAAATATAAAAGGTGAGGGACAGCACAACAGAGCGAGACTCCAAATAAAGTGCACCCTTTTAATGATTCTTTTATTTGAATTGATCATTTCATTTTAAAATTATATCGGTTTTTAAATGTCGATTGTTCACACAACGAACATTATGGCTTTCAGTCTAATCTGACATTTCAGTTTCAAACCACGAAAACTATACACAAAATTATTATTCTCACTAAGATTCTTAAACTTAAATTCTTAAAACGAAACTGTGATCAAACATTTCTAAATTATCTCTAAAATTCTACAATATAACAACAACAAAGCTATAAATAATGTGTCCGAAAAACTCACTTGTGACAAGTAGCTGAACTTTACTTGTTATTGGGGGCATAGTCATCAACATTAAAACAATCTCATATATCCCACTATCAGCAGTAGTGACATTAGAGATGACCAGAGTAGCAGTAGACTCTTTACTGACTCGAGTGGTAGGGATTAAAAGTCTGGAAGGGCAATCCTCAGCATTAATTGTCCATGCCCAATCTCGGAAGTAATGTTCATATCCAATGATAAAATCTGTTCCATTAGCATAGTAATATTTCCATACAGGCGAAAACAGCTGAAACTCTTCTGTCTTGTTGTCAACAGTGTAATCCCAAACGAACCTGGCAGTTTCTCCACTCGGTGTGTACAGAGTACTAGGTGAAACTTGGATCAATCGAACTTTACCTTCGAACGATCAAAATTATGTTCTTATTTGTAAACAAAATATTGTGAAAGTATATGGAAAAGGAAATAACAATATACCTTGGACAAAATTTCCAATTGCCGAAATAAGGATCAGATATTTGAAAAGTTGGCTTTGACTCGAGAACTTCATCTCCAATATATACTTATGAATGTGACTCATCTTGCAGAGAGAGAGGCAGCTTATAAGGACATGGTAATTAAATGTTAGAAAGCATAGGAAAAAAGTGAAATTGTATTCTTTTCGCTTTCTGTGATATACGAAAATAATCATCTCAATATGAAACATTGTGGGGGATCTCCCCGATGTTATGAAAATTCAGTCCGCCTATCACACCAATGCTGGAAAAAAATATCAATAACGATAACGCCGTACTGGGCACTCGATTTCTTTTCCAGCAAGAGAAGAAAAGACATTTCAAATACTGATTTCAGTCTATTTTATTCATGTAGCAACAGTAAATACATATTTACATGATTACAACATTTATACAAAAGTTATCGAAGGAAGTTATAAGTAGAAATTTAGTCGATGTTGTTGTCAAAAGCGAAAACAGTTTTGCATCCCATGGTCACGAATGAAAAGCACCGAAACAGGAACATGACAAACCGATGACAGTTTATTTCCGGTGTTACTTTTTGTCTCCAATATTTGCATACAGATGTAATTTCTGATATTCCAAAATTTGTGGGTTATTTGCAAAGTTTAATTCTTCGTATTTTCGGAGAGGGATGGGAGGTTCTACTCGTCTAACACTGTCTCCTAGAGTCCTTTTTAGTGCCTGGTAGCTTTGTGTATTCGACATCAAAACATCCGTATTTAAAAGCTCTTGATAATCATGATGAGTCTGTGAAAGTTGAACTTCACATTCACTTGTCCCTTGTGCTGAATTCCCGGAATCCGAGGATGGCTCAGATTTTTCTGATATTCTTTCGTAGTCTTCGTTTGAGGATATTTTTGATGCATTATCGGCTAAAACATCATTCGGAGTAGAATTCTCAACTGCTGTTAGAGCAACTGGTCCCTGATATTTATGTAAAACATGATTTGCAAAACAATAAAAATATGAAGTTAAAGAATTGAAGGAAGGAGGGAGGAAGAAGGGAAGAAGGAAGGAGGAATCAAAGGAAAAGAGGGAAGAAAGGAAGGATAGGAGGAGAGGGAAAAAAGGACGGAACGATAGATCAGGAAATATCAAAATAATAAATAAATATAATTGTATTCTTTGATTAAAAGTAAAAACATCAAGGCAAATATCCTCATCATACCTCATTTGGTGTTCTAGCCACAACTGGGCAGGAAAATCTGTTGGAGAAAACATTTTTTTTTTTTTTAATTTCGAAGGAAACTAGTTAAGTTTCTCTAATAGTTCTAGAACTCTGAGTATCTATCAGTGAATATCGTTTAGGTTTAGGCTGTTCCGGTTGGCATTATCGTTTATTACTTTAGAAAAGCCAAATAGCCAAGTGATTTTTGTTTTTACTCCTATCGAGAGTCTAAATACATCACCTTGTAATCTCTTTCCTGTCATCTGCAAATAAAACATACCCACACATCAATACAGAAGCAATTTTAAAATCACATTTTTTCATTGATGTAAAAGAGAAAAACAGCGTTAAAAAGCACAAGTAAATGAAAACAAATACAAATAAACAATAATGCATACTTACCTTTAAAAGAGCTTCTTTTACATTTGGTGTAAATATTGTAAGTTATGACTAGGACGACATTGATTATAACTGAAACGCACGTTATCGACAGATTGATAATTGCAAAGATTTTCCCTGTGCCATAACGAAATGAACAATAATTTAAAAATAATTAGGGATCGAATAAATTAATACCAATAGTATTGTTTGCTATTGCAGCTATATTTCCATAACTCATTTGTTTTGTTGCGATAAATACTAGTGGTATTGATACCCTTGTTCCTTTAAGTGCGAGGCAAAAAGTAGCGCTAGATTCATGAGATACAATGCATAGCTTTTTTGTGTGATTGGGCTCGTGACATGCTATGCTTACCTTGATAAAAAGCATTTGACGAAGGCAGTGCGCATTTATGGTTAGCTGTTGTTTGCATTGATGCCAAGGTTGGGGTGACTAAAAAGAAAAAAAGAAAACAAAATATATAAAGAAAGAAGAAAAAAAAAAGAAAAAAAAAATAGTGCTTTTTCATACTTTATTTCACGATATCTAAGAGAAAGCTAACATCAGGTTCTCCAAAGAGGGTGAAATAAGGTGGTGAAGGAGAAAAGAAGAAACCATTCCCTTCGGTTTTAATCTCCCTTCCCCCCTTTCTTCAAAAGCCCGTTAACAGCGGGAAAAAAATTATGGTGCTTAATTAACCGATATATATAAAATCCAACTTTATTTTCTATTTTTCCCAATGTCATTATTAAGATTAGGTTACTACTTTTTCACGAGCAAAGTAAAATCACTGTAGTACCTCTCCCATTGCTACCTTTTGTTTTCACATCACGTTTCGAGGTTACCATAACATATTTATCTGTCACTGTTATTGTTGTTGAACGTTCTGAAATAACAAGTGATAGCTTAAGCTTCATATCGCCAAGATATGGTATTTAGTCAGCAAATTGAACAGATTTAGCAGTCAATAACAAAATAGTAATGATAAATTATAGAATAATTCAAATTACAAAAACACAAAAACATCCATTTATTTTCATATTTGATGGACATATCTTTATCTTAACTACTGATACAAATGGAATAATATTTCCCTTACTTATTTGGGTAATGTTGATGTAACCCACTTGCCAGCCCACCTCATTTGTTGCGTTACATTTGTATCTTCCATATAAACCAGCATTGTGTTCTGGTATTTCGAGAATCATTCTGCTACCACCAGTAATATCTGTTACCCCAGATTCAACTTGCATTCCACTGGGATAATACCACTTGATTAAGGGGCGTGGCTGTCCACTTGCTGCACAAAATAAGATGTACTTTTCGTCGACAGTCCAGTTTAGAAACGTCATTTGAGGTTTGTCTAGGCAATCAAAAAAGGAATCAATAAGAGAAAAATGGTTAAAAATCAAAATGACTCGTATGTCCTATAGTAAGAAGTCAGTGTCTATAATATTATCTGGTAACTTGTTGCGAAATGCAGGTACATTCTGAAAAAAAAGACAAGTCAGTCATAAAAAAACTATAACAATACGCCAACGCTATAACAGGTAGTATGACGATTCTCCTATAAGTTTCATTTCGAGAGAGCCGCCAATATAAACCCGTATTGTCAACTCATAATTCCCGGGCGATAGGCAAATCGCGATACAAAACTTATTTGCTTCGCGACTACTACTAATAAGGAATATATATTCTTCCAACGTCGTCAATATAACCCGTATTGGCGGCTCAAAATCGCAATAAGTTATAACCATCGAAATGATTATTCGGTAATTCAAGATGCTCTGAATACTTACACCATATAGTGACTTCAGTTTGGTTTTCCACGGGATACTCATTTGGGTTGTTGGTTGCCTGGCACAGATACGTCCCGTTTTGATCCCTTGTGATATTCCGTATGATAAGGTCGGCGTAACCTATTCTTTGGCTTTTTATCTTCTCGGTTTGGTCTTTCAGTAACAACCAAGTAATGTTTGGTGTTGGATTTCCAGTTGCAGAACAACGGATACGTAAATCTCTACCCTCAAGGACTATATTGTTTGGCTGGAATTGACTGGTGAATTTTGGCTGCGCTGGTACAAATAAATGATACGCTTTGAAAGTTTCTTTTGAACAAAAAATGCTGATCGATAATTCATTACTAAAATTATTAACTTTAACTTTCAGTATCTACCGTGTCAATTCAGTTTCAAAATAAGTAAAAAAAAAACATTAAAATTATCTCTAAAATTCTACAATATAACAACAACAAAGTTAAAAATGATGTGTCTGAAAAACTCACTTGTGACAAGTAGCTGAACTTTACTTGTTATTGGGCGCTTAGTCATCAACATTAAAACAATCTCATATATCCCACTATCAGCAGTAGTGACATTAGAGATGACCAGAGTAGCAGTAGACTCTTTACTGACTCGAGTGGTAGGGATTAAAAGTCTGGAAGGGCAATCCTCAGTATTAATTATCCATGCCCAGTCTCGTAAGTAATGTTCGTATCCAATGATAACATCTGTTCCATTAGCATAGTAATATCTCCATACAGGCGAAAACAGCTGAAACTCTTCTGTCTTGTTGTCAACAGTGTAATCCCAAATGAACCTAGCAGTTTCTCCACTGGGTGTGTACAGAGTACTCGGTGGAACTTGGATAAATCGAGCTTTACCTAGTTATTTAAAAAAGACGTCCCTATTTGTAATAAACAATACGAAAAGCACAATGTACAAAACAAGCAAAATATCTATATTGTGAAATAAAAGAAATTGAAATTACAATACCTTGGACACAATTTATAATTACCGACATAAGGATCAGGTAATAGAAAAGCCGATCTGGTATCAGTGACCTCATCTCCAATGTAACTTCCAGTCTTACAAAAACATCTTGCGATATTAGAATTTTTGAAATAATAGAAAGTTGAGGAGAAAGTGAAGGATTAATATTTTCATTTTCTATGATCGATCGAATGTTTATTTATCTATTTGTTTTTTAAGCTATAGTTGGCTCTCAAATAGTATTACAAATTATAGCTATTGAAGATTTCATATTTCTCTTTTTTCGTAAATTTTTTGGTTGTTTTTACTTTGCTGCCTTGACTCATCTTCCTTCGCTACTTAGCCATCTCTCTTACTAGTACTCTGATTGTCTTCTTTGTTTTTTTGTTGTTTCTTTTCCTTCTTTCATTCTTTTTTTCCTCATTCACTGATGTCTCACTCCTTTATACGTACTTTTAAGAAAACATTTAAAAACGCGTGCCCCGTCCTTATGTGAATCCCCATGTGACATCGTAAAGACTCCTTGCACCTGACGTCAAAGCAGCTCAATTTGAAGAAGAAAACAAAATAATTTTCATCTCCTGAGATTATTAAACCTATTATTTTTCATGCTGCATTGAGCTGCATTCTGAAGAGCTACAAAATGGTCTATTGTAATAAAATCCTTAAAATCGAATTTTTTTACCTCATTGGCAAAGACACTTCTTCTTACTAATATTGACATGGTTGTGAATCTCAGCTATACCGAAGATACCCTGGCATGTTCCAAACATATCCCCTAGATATCATAACATCATTTGCCATTATGGGACTCAGTAAAGGCATTCTGTGTTCATGATCACGGAAGAAAAATCAATTTACTAGGGATGTAATACTGCCTTGCAAACGCATTCTTATGACGTCATTCGACTTCCATTTATATTTCATTTAATAAAAATTAGAATCTTATAAGCACGGATTCATAATTTATGACAACACATTAGTAAAGGAATAAAAAGTAACAGCAACTGCAAATAAACAGGGTTCATGCATTAAACAAGTAATAGAAAATAAGAAGAGTTTCAGTTTTGAAATATGAAAAGAAAGAAAAGCGAAATGTCATTTTAGTTTCAGAATAAAAAAAAACACTTTCTGACATCTGTTGCACAAATAGCCAACAAGTTTTTTAAACAGCATCTTTATTGAATGCAATAATATTGTATTGTATTTTATCATATGACCGTATTTCACTGTACGCGTGATTCTAAAAAAAGCCTTTGAGGAAAATGGCGTCAGCAATAAAAGTATGCTTTTCCGAAAAGTGTAATAATTCCCCATTCGGACTCGCCGTTCGGACTCGCTGCCGAGTGCTGCCGCATTTTGATTCGCATTTATTAAAAACGCTTTGAAATCGATTTTTTATATGTGGTCATATGATAAAATGCTTATTGACTGAGTTAAGGTCGGTCCGAACGGGAAAATATTTGGCTCTCGGTCCTTAGCACGGAACTCGCTGCGCTCGTTCCGTACTTCAGGACCTCGAGCCAAATATTTTCCCGTTCGAACCTCCCACTCAGTCAATAAGTACATAATATTGTTTGAAATATATTATGAATAATATCTTAAAATAGGAAACTGCTGCAAGCCTATAAAAATATCACTATACTTGACTATGTCTAAAATGAAATAGAATATATCTAGGCAGTAGAACGTCGAGACGTCGTATATTTGTTTCTTATTCATGGATGGATGGATGGATGGATGGATGGATGGATGGATGGATGGATGGATGGATGGATGGATGGATGGATGGATGGATGGATGGATGGATGGATGGATGGATGGATGGATGGATGGATGGATGGAAGGATGGATGGATGGATGGATGGATGGATGGATGGATGGATGGATGGATGGATGGATGGATGGAGGAATGGATTGTTTGGTTGGCATGGTTGATTGATTGATTCATAGTGATATTATATCTTTGTACTGAGCTCAGTTTAGGTAATAAGTCCCTTAAACCTTTTGTATCTTTGCAATAAATTCTATTGTGTTGCTATCAGTTCCATTTTCCAAATTATAGTAGTATTACTTTATAAGCTCTTAGTTTGCAATCACTTGTCCTGTTATAATCAAAAACATTGTAAACAAATCATGGGGCGTCATGAATGTTGCTTCCGATGAAGTAGTATGTTGATCTGTTGAACACAACTTCAAAAATTAAGATGGCAGAAATAAAAACAATTAATCACATAATCATACACATAGAGCAATCACAAAATTCGTAAAATATATATTAGACTAATACGCTTTGGAAAACTTTAAATCTATTGTTTGCTTTTGTCAATTTGACTACACTTTTGACAAGCAATTTTTGTTTCACGGTTTTAGTGATTTCATTAAAGTGCGTATTAGTATTGAAGAACAATGTATTGTTATTGCTATTTTTTTCAGCTACTTACTTTGTATACTTGTAGTGGTTGGAGTAAATGTTGGTGTGAAATACAAGGTTGATTTTGGCACAGAATCTGTAAGGAAGATGTACATTTGTTTAAAGATAATAGGCATGTGACAAAAGAAATAAAAGATCGAAGAAGATATAACAAAAGAAATGATAAAAGGAGACAAAAAGATATTGCGATGGCAAGGCTTGAAATTCTCATTAAAAAAGGTTTTATCGTTAGTTCCAGTCCACGTTCCAGTCGAACGGTGATATTTCCTATATTTATTTTACCAACGAATGCTATTCTATAAACTTGTAATTCTTGTTTGGGCAAGTTAGTTGCGGTTAGTTAGTGGATTACCTGTTTGAAATTTATTTGGTTGTATCACTTGTAGTCTTACAGTGAATGACTTAGCTGTATCAACATAAATGGTTATTTTCGCAAGATATTCATTTGTATCACTGACTTGCAAGTTCTTGATGATAAACCAGGCTTGCCCTGCTGTTAGATTTCCTACAAATTCAACTCTACCAGCATACGTCTTGCTTATTTTAGGATTATAGTGTACTTTTCCAGTCCGCATGTTCACGTTGATGAATTGGGGATCTGCCATGCCTTCTTTACTTAAACCAAAGATAGCGGACTTAATAGCAGTACAATTGGTGGTGTTCCACATAAGGGTTATTCCATGCCCAACGTATCCTTCTGCAGATGATGGCCCGGTGATGTTAACGATGCCATCTAGTTGGAGCGAAACAAAAAAAATAATAAAAGGTATACCTATTTCTTAAAAAATGTTGTCGGTCTGAAATGAGCAACAGTAATAAACAGAACTACAAAAGTTCATGCTTCATATTCCAATATAAAAGCCGGCTTCCTTGTTTGGCTGTTACATTTTGCAGCGTATTACTCGGTCTAAGATTTCAGGATTTTATTTATCCAACCAATAACATTTTTTGAAATAGATCATGTATACAAACCAACCATGCAATCATATTACTTGTACCAAACTGATAGAAAAAAATAAATATGAGCCACTTTCTCGCCAATACATATTCTCTTGTTGAAAACGGGACACTCTATATAACAGATAAACAGATTTTCTTAAGGTTCAAAGCATCTTGGAGATTGCCAAGGATCAAAGAGCAGCGTAAGATGTCGGGATTTTAGTTAAATCATGCCAAGTCAATCGAGAAAGCCTTTCTGCAGCTTCTTCGAGATCGTTTCAACGGTAATACTTTAATAAGAAAAGCATGAATAATGACCTAACATTCTTTGAAGTAGAAACATTTTAAGCCGGCTTAAATGTTCAGCTAAATGACGCTTCTCCGCGCATATTCGTACTTGTATGCTATTTTGTTTTGTTTAGATTTCCCCCTGTTCATCCATGATTGAACTCGGAAAGACGCATGGGATTGATTCTTTTTCAGAAAAGAGATTAACAATCTGATTACTTAATCGTTTTTCCTCAGATCACCTGGTACTGAAGTTGCATTGTCTTTTGTCGCCATATACTGCCAAGCACCGCGTTCGTATAAAAAATGTTGTAAGCCGAGCTTCAAAGTTCATCCATAACTCAGTTAACTATCCAGCTAAATTCTCTTATCAAAAAAGACTTTTAACCGTCAACTTGCTGCCTTTTGACTTGAATATCGTTGGGAGATAATGATGCAATTATGTCCAATATGTAATTGTACGTGGGATTAACCATGATTAAATAGACGTTCAACCACGTTTATATTAATTTAATACCAAGCTTTCGCACCGCTGGTGCATTTTCAGGGCTGAATGATATTTTACAATTGTAACAAAAAAACGTTAACTAAATGCGCGCGCTACTATTGGCCAATAAGGTAACAAGGAAACAACGTGTAAACATAAACAAAAGTAACTGTAAAAACTAGAGCGCGCTCACTAGAGCGAGCTCACTGGAGCGCGCTTGCTAAACTACGGAAAACAATATGTTAATAAAAATGACAAATAAGTAACTAGAATAAATGAAAAATTGATTGGAATGATCCTAAAATACAAAGAATTACAATAGATTATTGGCTAATGATTGTCACATAGCTAGCTGGTAATATGCGCCCGCTGTCTCTATTAACGCTATTTTTAATAGAGACAGCGGGCGCATATTACCAGCTAGCTATGTGCTAATCATTAGCCAATTTCAGAGGCCTGTCTTATCACTAAGAACACTAACGCTATTTTTAATAGAGACAGCGGGCGCATATTACCAGCTAGCTATGTGCCAATCATTAGCCAATAATCTATTGTAATTCTTTGTATTTTAGGATCATTCCAATTAATTTTTCATTTATTCTAGTTACTTATTTGTCATTTTTATTAACATATTGTTTTCCGTAGTTTAGCAAGCGCGCTCCAGTGAGCTCGCTCTAGTGAGCGCGCTCTAGTTTTTACAGTTACTTTTGTTTATGTTTACACGTTGTTTCCTTGTTACCTTATTGGCCAATAGTAGCGCGCGCATTTAGTTAACGTTTTTTTGTTACAATTGTAAAATATCATTCAGCCCTGAAGATGCACCAGCGGTGCGAAAGCTTGGTATTAAATTAATATAAACGTGGTTGAACGTCTATTTAATGATGCAATTATGCTTTACCAATTCAAAACTGCCATAAAGCATTTGTTTACTTGAAAAACATTTCTTTTCTGCTCTTCGAAATTATAAAACGCGCCACTCCGATCCTAACAACCTGTGTATAAATACCTTTAAGAGGCGAACATGTTTGAAATTTCCTTATTCGCTAGCTACACTGATAAGTAATAGTCAATATTGAGCCTCATGTGTGACATAAGAGGTAACTCCTTTACATTGGAAACGGTTATCATGCAGCATGCGTAGCTGACAAAAAATACTGCTTTGAAAAAAGTCATTGTACTAAATTTGAAAGTTAAATTCTGTTGCTGTGGCGTTTCATATTACATATTGATTTTAACATTATGCTCTTACTGCAGGTCGTCGAAAATCTCTGACTAGAAAAAAAAAAAAAAGCCGGTGGTCGAGTAGCTTTTATCTTTGCTAAAGTTCATTCAAAACATCCAGCGATAAAAGACTAAAAATCTATTTGCTTGTTCAAACACTTGGAAATTCAAAACCAAAGGTTTCTATGGCACTTGATAGAAGCTGTTCAAAATATTTACATTTTTTTTGAATTCTAAATTCGAATTATAAACGTGGCATCATAAAATATCTCTATATATAATACAAAAAGTGTCCCAGAAAGACCGGAATCATGGAGATTGGGTTTTTTAATTACCCTAAGTAGCCACGAAAACAAAAGGAAGCAAATTTAAGTTACACTGTTACATAAAGAATCGAAAAGACCTTATTCTTATTCCTTGCAATTTAGCGATGCGTCATAAGTTAGTTTCAAAGAAAACAGAGCTTTCTCTTTACCTTTAATTTTAAGATGCATGGAACGAGTTGGTGCTGGAGAAGTTCGAAGTCATTTATTGAGGTGTTTACTTTATCTATTCTTTAATTTAGTGAAGGCCGGAAATTCTATATTATATTATATAAAAAACGTATATTTGCTTGTAATATTTTGAAGAATATGAATTTGAATTATAAATTTGAATTACCACATAAAAATAATAACTTTACTTTACTGCAGCATATACCAACCCACATCAGAAATTGCGTTCTTACCTATTTTTGTCGTGCAAAGGTGGAAACAGAGCAAGCAAAATGCGTATCTCGACAAGAACAACATGGAATAAAAAGGACAAGACACAATCTTCTAAGAAATTTACATACTGCTACGTATGTCAATAAATAATGAAAAAGGTATATTTCATTTTTCATTGACTTGCGCGCTACGTATACGATAATCGTTTTTTAGGCTGATAGCATAAATTGGTCCACATACATCAGCATAAACTACCAATTAGCCAAAATCCTTTTTTTCTATGTTTTAATGTCGGATAAAATACAATTTTATAACGTATCACGTATTTTTTTATCTACAGTGACCACGTTTGCTCTTAGCAAGTTGAAACAGGTAAAGACAACAAAGGAACTTCTTTGTTATAGGGAACAGTTTCGTATTATTGTTATGAAGCAAAATTCAGGTATTTTTAATATTTCTACAATAATGCCATAATATGTTGGTTCATTATTAGAAAAATTCATAACCTTCTTCTTAAAAAATAATTGATAGATCGTTTATTACCCTACATGTGGTTTATATCAACCATGTTTAGTTGATCGTCAAAAGTTTTTACCATTCTTAGCCACAGCGTAAACCAACACTATCTGTTTTGATCAAAAGCTAGGACCAACGTAGTAACCTTACCTAGCCACAAAATGTAAATAGGAAATCAGGTTGCTCCGCTACATAGACAAACCTAGACAGCGCTTTCTCACACTAAGTCGACTTTACTTTACGTCTGAGGCTGTAGCTTTAGTTGAGCTAGAAGACACGGAGCTAAGTACGGACAAATGGACTAGTAAGGAAATCCTTCTAAAAACCACACCGGCCCACTAAGGAAAGTCTTTCTAGTCGGCTTCACTGCACCTTAGGCTTTTTACAAACCTCTTGTATTTGTAAAACTAACTACTCTCCTAAAGCACAAGTCGAATAAAGAGGCGATCATTGAGCTATTTCAGCTCAGTTCTAACATTATTAACCAAAATGATCAGAAAACAGACCGTGAAAACAGGAAGGGAAATACGCAAAGGCATACATAAAAAAATTTCCGGGTGTTTAAATCGCGGTCATTTTCTGTGTATAAGTTTAGCTCTTTGTTATAAAAAAAATCAAGTTTAAACAATTGCCATATCGCATATTCTCTCTTCGCAAAAATCAACTTCTAAATTCCAAATTTGATTTTGATTTTGCCTTATGCTTCTAAAGAGACATTTGTCCAAGTAATCTTAGTGTCTGTAATGAAAATTTGACTAAAATCACCGCAGAAATAATATGCTCGTTCTGAGACTCAAAGGATTTGCCTTGTGCTTGTCAAAATTAATGTGAACTAATGTGGACAAAAAGTATGCCGAAGGCTTTGGGCGTTATTGCATTTGCAATATTTATGAGGTAAGCATTCAGCCTCCTACAATTCCTATCGGTCTCAGACCGACCATTTCAGATATCTTGTTATCAATTAAAATAGGTAAATGCTAAAATCATGTGACACCCTTAGACCAAACCCTTCTGCCCTCCCCTTTGAGAGCCACGTAGCAATTTGATGAGTTGATCCTGCTTTCGTTGTAGTGCTTCTACTTCTTCCTCCTTATTTTCTTTTGCCTGTGGTACACTACAGTATTTCTTTGAATTTTCTTGACGTTGCTTTTCCTGTATGGACTTGTTTCTCTAAATTTAAAAAAAGATTAAAATATATAATTGTAATAATTAGATTGAGAATGAGAGTCAGTGTAACAGTGACAGTGAGAATTAGTAAACAAATTCAATTTACAAATGCCTTACCTTTTTTCTGTAAAAATGTGTAACGAAAAAACTCAAAATAATTATGAGTACTAATATTGATAAAGGAGCCAATATGAAACTTATGTCCATTGTTACATTTTGGTCTGATCCTGAAATTTGTAAAAACAAAAATTACAAATTAAATAAACAAACAAACAAACAAAACAAAACAAAACAAAACACAAAAAGGAAAGACAAAAGTGAAAGAATACAAAACAAAAACAGCTATGAGACGTATTCGAACGATCTTTAATTTTAATGTTTATTTTATATTTTTAAAGGAATAAATGACACTTATAAAGAAGCGTCTTATTTTATTGAGCCTCGTTTTCACATTGGCCGAGCGAACGGTAAGCCTGTTGATACTAGTGCGAGTTAACACAAGGAATGGAAGCAATAATAACCTAATAGTACCCCTCCCTCCCCCCCCCCCCCCCCCCCCAATCCTTAAAATACTTTCGTTACCGTACAGACAGACAGACAAATAAACAGGCAGCCATACAGAGATACAGAGTCGCCACTGAATGTAACACTGACAACAACAACACTGACAAACAGGCAAACAGACACGGAAAACAGAATCGATACTTGCTGGTATAAAGCCTCAAAGCATCAACGACAGTTCTATTGACTTACCAGAAGATGTTGTTTCAATAGGTCCTTGAAAAAAAAAATGAATACATATAAATATAATCAGATATGTGATGTGTGATTTATTGCTTTAGACATAGGGAAACTTACTTATGGGGAGGGAATCACTGATTGTTTTCTTAGGATTTGGTATGATAGTTTTATTTGATTATCTCCTTTGTGCTAGTTTAACCCAATGTAGCTTGTACAAGAAGTTATCTGATAGAAAGCATTTCTCGGTTATTAAAAAAAAGGAATTTTTTTCACAGATTTTGTTTCTATTCTTTTGTTTCATCCTATGTTTAGATGCCTGTGTCATCTAGTAGTCTATCTTGTATCATTTTAATCAATGATTATGAATCGATCAAATCAACCAACTAACCATGCAGAAAACCAATTCGATAAGCAATGAAAAAGAAACGACTATCTGTTTTTTTCGAGATGGAAAGAGAAAAACGCGAGTAAATCGGCGGATTTCAGGGACACAAAACGTGTCATGATATGAAGTCCTCCTCTGGAACAATATTGATGTGTTCATTAGGAATAATATATCACACAAACAGTTTCTTGATAAAATGCAGTAAAGCTTCTTAAAGCAAAAAGCTACTCTAGAGGACTTTAATATTCATCAAGCATATCATTTATAGGCACATCTTTTCTTTCCACAGTTTTAGTGACTTAGATTCTTAATTAGTAATATATTTATTAGGCATATATTAATTAATTAATTAATTTGAATTAATTTATCGCCTTTTTTTCACATTAACCTAATATGTAAGAGGGCCATTATGTAAATCAAACTACTGGGTAATCTCGTTAAATAAAGTAATATTATCATTATTAAAAAGGAGGCGGGAAGTGGACCTCGATAAACCTTGGACTCTTGAACAGGACTTTTGTCATGACCTACCTTTCGCAACCGTTTTATTAAGTGACCTCCATCCACTTTTTGTTATAGAAGACATGGTTGAAGCTAAATGTTTATCTGAATAATAAAATATATATATATATATATATAAAAAAAACACATAAAAGATCGAGAAAAAACATATCAAAGAAGCTTTATTATATTTGCGGTTTGTTGAACGTCGTTTCAATTTCTGTTTAAGGTAGCAGGGGACCTTCGCGAACCCGTTCTATATCAACCTACGTAATACGAAAAAAAAAAATGAAAAACATCTATCCGCCTTAATCACACGCCGTTCTGTACAAATTTCTTTGCAGAGCCAATTTGAATAGCTGTTTTCTAAAAAGGTGTTTACCTTTCTTTGGTTGAAATTCATTCGGTTGTCTTACTCGTAGTCTTACGGTGTATGACTTAGCTGTATCAACATCAATGGTTATTTTCGCAAGATATTCATTTGTATCATTGACTTGCAAGTTCTTGATGATAAACCAGGCTTGCCCTGCTGTTAGATTTCCTACAAAATCAACTCTACCAGCATACGTCTTGCTTATTTTAGGATTATAGTGTACTTTTCCAGTCAACGTATTGACGTTGATGAATTGGGGATCTGCCATGCCTTCATTGCTTAAACCAAATATAGCGGATTTGATAGGAATACCATTGGTCGTATTCCACATTAGAGTTATTCCATGTCCTTCGTGTACTACTGCAGATGATGGGCCAATGATGCCGTCGATTCCACCTAGAAGGAGGAAAACAAAAAGTAAGAAAAAAATAAATTTAACAAACAAAGAAACAAAACAAACCAACCAACCCACCAACCCACCACTAGGTAACATACAGTCAACAGGAGGTAATTGAAGAAATCATGAGACTGGAGTAAAACTGTAAAAAAAGTATTTTATAAAATTTTTTGTTGTTGTTGAGACTATGGTAATTTAGCTGGAACTTGAAGTCTTCGTTGCATGAATTTGTTAAAGGAGAACTCTATTCTTTTTACGACCTATTATTGAATAAATGTTCACAGTTTACTTAACTCGTTTCCAAAGTTTCTTTGGCATATCTTGTAATACAGCCGAGAAATAATTCTTGAAAGTAGCGATAAATCGCTGCCATGGACGCCGCCATCTTCGAAGCTCTTCTGAATCTGCAAGAGGCCAGCGGTTCTCTCTCGTGACGTCATTGCGCGACTGGTGTTTACAAGCAGATCGCGCGAAATTGAAAAAAAATCTTTGTGTGCTTTTATTTTAACTTGTTAAAATCGTGCTTTTTGAGAATATGCCTCACTGCATGGTCCCTGGTTGCTGTCCGAGTCTTCATCACTTGATGAGCCACAACGAGTCGGCTGGAATTGATAGCCTTGAAAAGATATCTCTGTTTCTTCGGCTAAAAACTCATCAAAATCATCCCTTGACACACTACCAACACTTGACGTGGTACTAGACGAGGAACTCATGTTTAATTCGAGATAATCTATCTAAAACCCTGACTGTAAGAAGACATAAGCTTACTTTAATAGACGAAACACACAGTGCTTGTAAACACCAGTCGCGCAATGACGTCACGAGAGAGAACCGCTGGCCTCTTGCAGATTCAGAAGAGCTTCGAAGATGGCGGCGTCCATGGCAGCGATTTATCGCTACTTTCAAGAATTATTTCTCGGCTGTATTACAAGATATGCCAAAGAAACTTTGGAAACGAGTTAAGTAAACTGTGAACATTTATTCAATAATAGGTCGTAAAAAGAATAGAGTTCTCCTTTAACTGAAGGGTCACTGTCACGGTCTGCTATAGATTAAATTTCGGTTATAATGAAAAATTGCTATAAGCATCAAAATAAACTGAGCGGAGGGATAGTCCAAGCTATAAGTGGAACTATGTGAAACTATAAAAAAAATACCTTCATTATCACTACTTATAGAGAAAAAATGCTATGAAACTTCTTTGGACTACTCAGGCTGTGGAGCTAATAATTGATCCCTATGAAAATAATTAAGAGATTAGTGACCCTTAATACTACGACTGATGAGAAAGTTAAGAGCTGTTACTGAATTTAAATATATAGACAGGAAAAATACATAGATAAACACCTAGAAAAAGACATAATACGTGCGAATGGCACAACACTGTTTTTAAAATAATGTATAGTAATCGAGTTACGGTTTCACGCGTTCGTTTGTGGTGATGAACCATAAGTGGTAGTTTTGTTTTTAACCCACCCCACCCCCTATATTTTTAGTAACTGAAGTTTTGTTCTCCAACCAACCCCCTCCATTCTAAAAATGAGTCCATGTTATCTGAGTCCATGTTTTCTTGAGTCCAGTCCATTCCATGTTTTAGTAATTACCCTAAATTACTAATAATTGAGCTAAATAATCAGTAACAATCATAAAAAAACATACATGATTGAACACACGTTAACTATCAAGCGACAGAGTCATACTCTGTTTGTGCACGTTAAAGAACAGTACCAACGTCTTAGAAACTGTCTAAAGGTAGTTTTAAAACCCAAAAGTTTAAAACTCGAGCATATCATAATATTGTCTAAGGCCATGGGTAAGATTTCAATGATTTTTTTACGACAGCAATTTGCATAATGTATGAATTCTCGGAAACTGCGGAACAATTAGCATTCAATGATGCGTTTAAGAGTTCTTCGTTTCGTAATACATGTACAGTGTTTCCCAATATACCATCAGTGGAATTGTTTCTTTATTAGAACCTTGTACGTGTATTAATGCTGTACCAAGTGCCTAATGTATCTTCAACACAAATTACATTTAATTGGTTATCATTATGTGTTATTGATATTAACCAGTACTGAACAGATAATTGTGGAACTAACTATAGAATTCGCTTGGTATTATCGGTATTAAGGTGAAATAGTATCGATCCTAGAGTACACGCAATGAGTTAGGTGTAAATTAGTTGTTGGCATCCAATTATAATAGTCATAACTTAAAAATTATTGTACGTGCTGGTGGCTGACCAATAATCAATTGTCTGAATTGTCGAATATCTAAACCCTATTAAAATGTAACGACCAAAAGCTTACCTGAAATACAGCTAAACATAAGGACAGTAGATAGAAAATTAACTGCAAGCCAGAACTTATAAATAAGCAGCATTATTTTATAAATATATTTCATTCTTTGTAAGAGATTTCTTCGAAGGCTGAAAATTACCAAGACATGACTCTAAGATCAAATTACCGAAATTAAATATGGAAATCACGCGCCCTCCACGTGTAATTAACAATACTTTTTGTTCAGGGTAGACTGGGTTACATTGACCAGTCGCAGGGGCAGGGGGAGGGGGAGGGGTCCTAGGGTGTCCTTGACCCACCCTTCGTGGAAAAGTACTGATAAATAATAAAACAAGCTGACTGTAATTTGGTTTTAATCTTTGATGTATGGTATTTTCGGGGCCCTCGTTTTCTTTTTTTCGTCTTTTTTCGAAAAACAATGATAGACTGTTAACCATAAAAGTGTACAGTGAAAACCATCTTGGAACCAAAAGTTAAATTAAAATTAAATCATAGAAAATATCCATTTTGGCGAAGTCCAACTTCCATATTCTTCCTATTCCAGTCCGAGTTTTATCATACGTAATTAAGTCGCAGACAGAAAGTCGGCAAAGCA
The DNA here is from genome assembly GCA_023349425.1 of Anthopleura sola. Taxonomy (NCBI): domain Eukaryota; kingdom Metazoa; phylum Cnidaria; class Anthozoa; order Actiniaria; family Actiniidae; genus Anthopleura; species Anthopleura sola. Next base: position 1,296,567 of record JALHLI010000002.1, read on the forward strand.
AGCTGAAGGAGACACCATTGCTTATCATATCAAAGTCACGGTTAACATCATCCTATATGATGGGTTTCATGCGTCAAGCAGCTGAGGTCAAGTCATAAACACGCACAATTTTGTACGTTTTCCTTTTTTTTATGTACTTTCGCGTGGACTTTTGACTTATGTACCTACAGATTCTAAACCTTCGTTTTATGAGGTCTTCATTTCATGTTACGTATTGTTAAAGAATGAAATATTTCTCACGGGATTTTTGGACTTTAGGTCTCTTGAAGAGACTTTCCGATCTCTGTGAGCTACCGTCTGATGAATCTTGGCCTAAGACTAAAAAGCGCATGCTCAGATGTTAAAAGTACCGCCAAATATGAAAAGAAGATTAATTTTGGCGCATTTTGATATATAATACATGAAATTTTGACCTTTTTTGAATGCGGGAAATGAGCCCTGAGTTATGCAGACAGTATTTTGCTTCAGTGCTAACCTTTCGGGGCAACTGAAGCGTAGAATAGATGGGGCCCAAAATTGAATTATTTTCCCCAAGTTTTACTTGCGAAATAAACGAGTAAGTCAATCGGCGGTTGTGTTCCAGAAATAAAGTTATATTTCAAGCTAAACCGCTTGATTTATTAAAGGGGCACTTGGATGAAAATCGATGGAAATTGGAAATGCCTTGAAACTTGGTTAAACTTATCTATATGCCCCAATAGTAGCCAAGCAACATATTTTCTTCACAGTCAAAATTTGGGGATAAAAATTATATATTTTTTTCAGCATCTAAATTCTGAGTAAATGACGTCATTTACTCAACCCTATTGTTCTTTTAGTTTTTAAACCAAAATATCTCAACTGCGAGTGGCTACCAGGCTAAAATTTTTGCCAATCTGGTTTTCATAATCGAGATTGAGTCATATTATTCTTAAATACTTGAACTATTCGGACTTTCAAAAAATGGGGCGTTTTCATCCAAGTGCCCCTTTAAGCTCTAGCGTAGCACTTAGTGATTTATTTTACTTCAGCTATCTCTTGTGCAAGGTCCAGAAGAGTCCTGGGTACCATTGCGCAATTTGTCCATTTTGTAGGGGATCGAGGTATCAGACGCCAAACGTTTCAAAACTAATAAAACGTGCAAGTATTAAAAAAACCGCGTTAAGGTAAAAAAACAATACAGAAATCCAAACAGTTGAAAACCATCCAAGCAGTAAACACCCGTGCAATAATCTAAAAAAAAACAAAAAAACGTGCAAGTATTAAGGCAATGGGCTCGCGCAAATTTAACCGATAGATTTTCCTATAATTTTGCATATAGATAGTTTTTGAGATGGACAAAACAGAACAACAACAAAAATCGGGGGTCATCGACATGCTATGACGAGCTATGTTAGCTTGAACACGGCACTCCCCAGCGAGTCTAGAACGAAAACAACGCTTCTCAAAGTATTACGTCTGGTTTAATTCTGGTGGCTGCAATATGAAAAACAGAGGCTTTCAGAGGTACTAAAGTAAATAAACTTCCTTGAAAAACAGTTTAATGTCACAAAGTTCAGGAAAAATGCAAAGCTTTGACATTTCCAACTTCAAAAACAGTTGAAATTACGTGCGAATGTCAAGTCTTTTTTAGATATGTTTCACGATCTTCTCGAAAACAAACCGATAGATTTTTTATTTTTTTCGATATGTACTAGCTTTAGTTAAAAGACATCGAATTCAGGAAAAAAATGTATAGGTCACCGTATTCATTTACAAGATATAAGTCGTAAAGCAACGCAAAATGAAGAGCGACAAACGGAAAGCACACAGGTAGCCCAATCCATGGGTTTTGTCGTGCATGCCTCGAGTCATTGAACATACACAAAATGACTGCCATGCGACTATATTGTCAAGTTATATAAATGCAGTGTATTGTTTCACATTTTGGTCAATATGTTATACAATTCTAAATAATAAAAAAAATGCGCAGAAAGATGCGCACGAGTGCGCGAGCCCATTGCCTTAAAAAAAACGCGCAAGTACAGAAAACTTGCAAGTATAAAAAACGTGCAAGTATAAAAAAACTGTGCAAGTATTAAAAAACCGTGTAAGGATAAAAAAATGTGCAAGTATAGAAAACCTTGCAAGTACAAAAAACCATGCAGGTAAAAAAACCGTGCAAGTAAAAAAAAAAAAAAAACAACAGAATATTTTATTTACAAAATAGAAAATACATATATAATTTTCATTTAGATAGATAGATAGATAGAGTGCTTACACTATGTCCATGAAATAAAATCTAAATAGTTACTACCTAATAGTTTTTATTTTGTGACTATTAGTCACTATCACTCAACTAGAACAGCTTTAGTAACAATACACAAGGGAAATCAAATACTCAAGACAATAGAAAGGTAATACTGTATTGAATAGAGACATACTTTAGTCTATTGTTACTGAAGCTGTTCCGGTTGAGTGATAGTGACTAATAGAAGCACTCTAGTTAGATAGTTAGATAGACTAATTTACTTAGGCCTTAAGGCCATTGTGAATAATAAAGCTATTTCGAAATCTATTGGTCTGGAAGACAGGCTAAAAACTACGCTTCTTCCTTAATAATAACAAGAAGAAGCAGAAGCAGAAGCAGAAGCAGAAGCAGAAGCAGAAGCAGAAGCAGAAGCAGAAGCAGAAGCAGAAGCAGAAGCAGAAGCAGAAGCAGAAGCAGAAGCAGAAGCAGAAGCAGAAGCAGAAGCAGAAGCAGAAGCAGAAGCAGAAGCAGAAGCAGAAGCAGAAGCAGAAGCAGAAGCAGAAGCAGAAGCAGAAGCAGAAGCAGAAGCAGAAGCAGAAGCAGAAGCAGAAGCAGAAGCAGAAGCAGAAGCAGAAGCAGAAGCAGAAGCAGAAGCAGAAGCAGAAGCAGAAGCAGAAGCAGAGTCTAGTATATTTCAGACCACGTGTTATTCCCAAGAGTATCATTTTTTTGTTGATCGGTTGTGTATGAGAAGACACATGAATATGGATACTTCTCAAATAAATAATCGAATTCTCAAGAGACTGACACGCCGTATGAAATGGAAAAACAAACCATCCAAGTTAAAAAAAAAAAGGTCTATATCATGTGCTTGCTATCAGTGCCTGATATCTGCATACTGAGTTTCATGATATTTCGGTGGAAGATGATTTAAAGCCAAATTTGGAGCGTTTTCCTCTGTTTTGAGTTCTTCAAGTTCGGCATATAGGACCTCTCCCGGGCGCTGATAAGATAATATTTTAAGTATGAGTAACAGCATAAATTATAAAACGGTATTTATGTCGAAATTTGCATATACAATTAGCATATTATACTATTTCGAATAATTTAGAATCAGGGATTATTTCAAAAAACGTTGAATAATGAATGTTGAATATTGAATAGTATATTCCAAGACCGAAATGTATTTTTTGGTCATGTTATATTGTCAAAATAAAATAGATAATAATTATCGCTGTATATTTACTTTTTATTTTAAATTAATTAGACCCACAATGCCCTTTGGTCTTGGAATGCATTATTCAGTATTCAACGTTTTTAAAAATAGCTGTATATGCTTTACCATATTAGTGAAATAATGGATGGATGGATGGATGCTATTGACCCTCTTATCTTACCCTTTTCTTTTTTTTATCAACCTGGGCATAAACGGGCATATCTTGTAGTGGCTGGTCTTCGTTCTTGGATACGTCAATTTCTGCACCATTCGGCATATCCTGTTTGCATGCGTCCGAAAAATCTATATTCTGCTTGCTCCTGTTAAGATATTAAAACGTAATATATGTCAAAGATAATAACATTATATCAGAATATGTTTTAATATGTATATTTGTTTGTGCATTCAATTATTAGAACATTATTAGTTGTCTTATTTGAATGTTGTCTAAATATGTCATATTATTTATGTTTTGTTTTTTTACATTTTTATATCCTCGAAAACAAATAGAAATGCGATTTTTCAATACATACCCTCATAAATATTAAATAAAATATTCAACATTTAAATTTAAATTGGAAAGTTTTTTTCATTATTCTGTTTTTAATGACCTTTTTCTCTTTGCCAGTAGTTTTTAAAGCAAGTGCCTAATTTCTACAGCAATTTCTGAGAAAACACTTATTAAGCATTTTATGCATGACTTTGAACACCAACCTTACTTTTCTTTGCTCTTTACCTACAAGAGACATGGATATTAGTGTTGAAATAAATACAGTAGACCCTTAAGCGAATAGGCACATGAGTGATCATGACCACGAAACACTGGTTTCAAGTGGAGGCTGTGTGCAAACATTTACTGTATTTACCAAGCCGTCAACCTCTACTTAAAACCATTGTTTCGTGGTCACTCATACGAAATCGAAAAAGCTCCATTATAACTAGTTTTAATTCACTGCTATAACACTGTATAAACAGATCCAACATGCTAATATTACCAAAGTTATTTTCTTCCTTATTGTGAGATCTATTGAACAGTGTAACACCTACCCTTTTCTGCACATCGTTTCTTTATAAAGACCAACAGTACAGCCGTACACATGAGTACAATCCAAATAATCACACCAATAACTCCACCAAATATCTTGGTTTCTGAAAACCTAACCTTTTTATCAGTTTCTTTATTCACGACCATTACTTTTACAACTGAAACGAAACAATCATCAAATATTGATCCTCCATAATCATATATTGCAAGAAGTAATCAGTTTGGATTGTATTTCAAAAAACATGACTACACTATGGCTTGCGAAACTAGAAAAATAGAATTTAAAAAAGGATTTTTTAGAAAGGAATGAAAGTATAATTTAAGTTTGCACGACCTTAAAAAGGCTTACAAGCAGTGCAGTGCATGCAACAGATAATACTGAATAATCATTAATGATTTGTTATTGTTACTGCAAGATACTCAGTGTCGCGATCTTCTATTTTCCAATCATCAATTGGATGTCTAATTTCCTTTTTGTCATCCATTAATATAAAGTGCCAAACTTCCAGAATTTATGGCAAAAACGGATAGAGTACGTTCATCCGACTAATGAGGAATGCAAATCTAAGTAATTAGGAAAAAATAAATAAAAAAAGAGAGAGAGAATAAAAAAAAAGCCGGATCGCAATCCCGGGGGTGGGGGGGGGGGGGGGGGGATCCGGGGGTAAAGTATCGGGTAACGCAATATGTATGCCTGCGTAAACACATATTAGTACTCAATGTAATTTAATGTATTTTTCAATAGTATTATTTTTGTGGTATTTCTTAGGGGTTAAAACTTACTTAGCCACGCCCCTCTGAAAAAAACTTCCGGTATCTTTTAGGGGTATTTTTGGAAATTTCCGACGAGCATACCCGACACTTAACCCCCGGAGTCCCCCCCCCCCCCCCCCCCCCCCCCCCGGGATCGCAATACAAAGAATTTTGCTGTAAAATGATCAACACATATAGGTACTGAAGACAAATGTGCACATGTTCTGAGTTTAAGTTATGTACCTCGTATTTGTTTTCCTTTAGTTGTAAACTCAGTGCATGTTGCCTTTCCATACCCAACTGCATTTCGTACATACACCTTCACAATATATGTTGTATTCTCATTAAGATTCTTTATAACATAATAAGTGGTTTTGGTGATATCCTCTCTCGGTGGAATGGTGTTGATTTGGATTTTGTACTCGGTAACAGGACTGTCTCCATAATTCCGGGGACTGAGCCACTTAATCACTACAGAAGTTTCCTTGATATCAAAAACTGAGACATTTGCTGGTTCAACAGGGACTATAAAGAAAACAAAATCGTGATGACTTAACTCAAAGATATCGATGCTGTTGTAAGTGGGGAATGTGAATGGAAATATATAAACTGTTTTCCAGATGCGGCCCCACTGCACGAGTAATATAAAAAGCCTCTTTTCTCGTGCCCGTCGGGACTAAAATTCCCCTATCGACTACTTGGGAATATAATAGGCTGCTCGTTTTCAATTCTTATCCCCTTTTTTCTCGAGAATCGCTCAAAAAGAAAAAAAAAGAAGAAAAAAAAAAAGGACAACGACCGTCAAAACACCAACCTCCCCGTAGCGATGGCAATTGTCCAGCCTAGGCCTTTGCCTACTATGGTCTTGAAGATGTCTTGTCCCGTGACTTAACAATACCGTAAGTATTTGGTGAGAAACAATACCATAGGTATATATTTGGCAAGAATTCACTACTTTCCATACACCGGTTTCCTGGTCAAACACAAAGCGTTCAGTCGAGGCTGCAAGGTTCAAATTTGATATTAATCCTTTGAAATTACCTTGCAGCCTCGAGAGAATGCTTTATCTGTGTTCAGTGATTCCAATTATGGAAATTGATTAATCTTTTACTAATATGACGTCGACTTTGCACTCGCTAATTATTTTCTAAAAAAAAGTTACTTCTCAAAGATAGAAAAAAAAAAAATACAAGCAACGACTTCAACGCAAATTAGAAACTATATTTACTTTTGACTGCGAAGATTTCGGTTTTCATTGTCACGGGATCCTCATTTGGATTATTCGTAGCCTGACATTCGTACTTTCCGCTCTGCTGTCTCGTGATATTGTTGAATCTGAGAAATGCTTTACCAACTCCAGCGCTAATCAATCTTGGTCTCTCCATCATCCTTACCCACGTTACGTTGGGCATAGGATTTGCAGTTGCAGAACATTGGATGGACAGACTTGATCCCTCAATGACAGGCGTCGTTGAATTGACAGGAGTAGTAAAACGTGGACGATCTGAACACATTGAACAAATCATAAGTGCAAAACAATCAAAATTATTTTTGGCCTTTTTGGACAAAATAAATTAATAACTTATTAATTTGAAGTTAAGTGGATATGGTTAGTATTTCACTATATAAATAAAAAACAAGACAACTACTAGTTACCACAATTTGGGCCATGCTTATTATTAGGGATCCTGATAATAATAGCAAATCAAACTACAACCATATATCCCACTATCAGCAGTGCATGTTGACATTAGAGATGACTAGCGTAGCAATGGACTCTTTTCTGACTCTTTTCAATATCTGATGTTTGGTATAGAATATAGTTCATTATTATAGCAATAAATGGTAGACTGTTAGAAACTTAACTTAGCGTCTAGAGTTTTGATGTATACAAAACAATTTGTACCTGTAACAATAAGTTGTACTTTACTTCTTATTGGTGATCCTGCTAATAACACCAGATCACATGAATATATCCCGCTATCAGCAGTGGTGACATTAGAGATCACCAGAGTAGCATTGGACTCTTTTCTGACTCGACCTCGCAGTTTTAATGGACAGCTTTTGGTAATAACAAACCTCCATCCATTGTAGCCATCCTCGACACCGATGCTTTCTCTGCCTCCACTTGTACTATACAAAGCCCACTCTGGTGAATATGGATCAAACAGTGCACTTCTATTCTTGACATTATAATCCCACACAAGTCTTGCTGTACCTCCACTGGACACGTACAGAACACTCGGGGGCTCTCGAGTGAACCGTGGAATACCTATGAAATACCATGCTATATGAACTAACCTATATGATTACATGAAAAAAATGCTAACTATACCATACCTTGAACAAAACATAAAAATGTGAATATAAAGGTAAAGATAGTCACTGTGATAGCTCGGTAAATAGTGTCTTGCATCGTTAATTTTGATTTGAGATCAATACTGGTTTTTATTTTATTTTATTTTACTTTTTGTTTCTTTCAACTGATATGCTTCGAAAACCGCAACTATATCAAATAACCATATATAATGAAAACGAATGTTGTTTCGATACTGGATTTCGATAGAAAAAGTAGTAATCAAATGTGTTCGTATACTGAATATGAAAAGGTATTACTTCGTAATCGTGACCTAATCCACAAAATAACTGAACCCTATCCCCATGTATACTAACATGGTATTTAGTCAAGTAGAATCATCATTATTATGTTTTTTGTTCTTAGGAAAACAACTGAAGAAATATTTTTAAAAAATCACAGTTTGATTATGATAGAATATACAAGGATATAATTGTGGAGCTGTTTTCATCTAGGCAATCCTAGATCGAATAGCTGTAATTATTACGGCTCGGTATGCAAATGACATGCAAATGAACAACAAGCAGTGTCGACCCGATAATTACTTGTAAAATTATTAAAACAAGAGAATATCTCATTTGCATGCATCCATAATAAAAACTATTACAATTTACAGTTTGATTTGAGGAAAACCGAGAAACAGGAATAACGCGGATAACAGGGGTAGTCCTGGCCAGCTACTTGTGCCTACAAAGCACGCAGAGAAAAGAAAGTAAGCGGAAGTTATACGTTTTTGATATAAATCCATTTGATAGTAACATTAAAAAGTACAGTTTTCAATATTAGCTTACAGTTTACTCGTCTCTATTTCCATCAATACCAACAAGGTGTTTAGAAATGCAAACAAATTGTATTTTTACTAAATTAAATTTTGGTTGTTGCTCAGTGATATCAACAGATAAAGTTAAGAAAGTTAACAAGGCCAGGCCGCAGTCCTGGGTAGTTGGCCATCTACTTATCTTGATTAGAGCGATATTGTTTTTCATACATCTTACACAGAAAATAAAAATAAGGAATCTTTTTATACATTTTAATAAAAATCTATTCATTAGTAAGGGTAAATACATTTTCTCATGTTTAGGTACTTCATTCTGTCTACAATTATTGTGAGGAATATTAATGGCAATCGAAAATGGATCTCCTGAAAAGCCAAACAAAAACAAAATACAAATATAGTCACGAAAAAGAAATCAAATTAACTAAAAACTGAAACATGACAAAAACTAAATATTCGTTAAATGTTTTTACTTTTTATCCCCAATACTTGCATACAGATGTAGTTTCTGATATTCAGAACTTTGCGGGTGATTTACACATTTTAATGCTTCATATTTTGAAGGAGGCAATTCAGGTTCTATATTTGTAACACTGTCCTCCCCTGTCCTGTTAAGAGTCTGGTATCCTTGAATGCTCGACAATAAAACATCAGTATTAAGCTCTTGATAATCATGGTGAGTCTGTGAACGTTGAACGTCACCTGCACTTGTTCCTTCTGCTGCATTCCCGGAATCAGAGGATGACTCCGATTTTTCTGATAAATTCTCGTAGTCTTTATTTGGTGATATATTTGAGGCACTACCAGATAAATCGTTGTTTGTAGTCGATTGTTCGATTGTTGTTAAGGCAACTGCGTTTCGGTCCTGTTATCAAAATACCGATAATTGGAAAAATCAACGATGAAATGGAGAAATATGGGAATAAAGGAAGGAGAGGAATGGGAGGCAGGAGTGTAAGTAAGGAAGGTAGGAAGGATAGAAAATATAGATAAATTATATTTCCAATTAAGGGGTCGAAGGGAAGAAATAATTTGAGCTAAACGATCATTGGTATACCTCATCGGCTGTTCGCGCCAAAACGGGTCGGGCAAATCTATAGGAAAAAAAATAATAATTTAGAATTTTAAAGGACAGTTGTTATGCTGATGGTATAATTATTTCATCTTAATCTTCTATGACAATATTTATCAGTGATATCGTTTTACTTTATTCTGTTTTATAGTTGCCAGTGTATAGGTTTTGTTAATACTCCTAGTAAGAAACACCACTGTTACATCACCTCGTAATCTCTTTTCGGTTATCTGAAACTAAAACATACAACCACGTTATTGATTAAAGGACTAGTAAAAGCTCATATGATATTGTAACGATACACAGGGAAAAGCAACAGGAAAAAAATAACGCTAGAAAAACAATAATATAAAACGATAGAGAAACAACACTAAACAAACAACTCTAGACACAAGCTACACTAACAAACAGACAGAAGTAAACAAAAAAGTAAACAAAACAAAAACTGGAAACAAAACAAAATAAATAAAAAAACATGTAAACTACAAAATAAAGAAGGGAATACAATACAAGGAAACGAACATGTAAAATAGCCACCTTGCACTAATATCCTACCTGGTGGACAGAACAATGAAAATAATTAACAAGATTTCAATTATCAAAAGAATTGATCTTTTTTGACCCCCAGATTGGTAATTCGTGCAAGGGGTCTATACGTACCTTTAAAAGAGTTACTTTTAAATTTGATGTAAAAACATGCTATGAGGACGACAATTATTACCACTAATACACATGTTATCGTCAAGTGGATGATTGCAAAGGTTCTTCCTGTAAAACAGCGGAAAAATATCACTGCCTAGAATGCATAATAATATACTATTTTAGGAAACTAAGAACGTTACAATTGCTCAGTATTGTTATATTTCCAACGAGTCCTAATGATTCGAGCTCAAAAACAAGCAGATTTAACTGCTTTCAAAACTTACCTTGGAAGAAAGACAATTTAGACCGACATGGTACGTCTTTTCTTTTGCCTTCTCGTTTAGTGACTACTGTCGTTGATTTTGTAGTACCTACAAGGAAACAACGTTGTAGCTACATTCACGAGATACAATATTGTGAAGAGATTGCATTGCCAGAAATATTGGACATTGTCAGCGGTGTTACGCATGAATGAAAATGAAGTGGTTTTCTAGAGGAAAAATATAACTACATGGTTTCCAAGCACATATTTATATTCAACTATAATGTTAGTAAAACAATTCTTGCCAAAAATAGTTACTTGACAATCAAAAGAACAACTATTATTTTTCTGTTGATAAGCCTCACCACAGGAAGCCCATGAAGGACAAAAAACAAGTTTCAAACGTAAATCGTTACTTTAAGCTTCCTTATTGTATCTCAGCAGTCAATAGGAGATTGTAAAAACAAAATGGCGATATTTAGGGGGTTTTGAAGCTGTTTGGAGCAGTTCTCTGTGGTTTCTTGTCATTTTTAACTGAAAACTACGAGCTAACAACGCGTCGAATCGCTTAAAATTTAACCTAACTTCAAGCTTCTTGGGAACCTCCATTCTGAAGGCATGCTGTCTATTTTGAGCGGTTTTGGATTTATTAAACACTCGTTTGGTGATATCGAGGAAGAGCTCTTTTACTTTTAAATTTTTTCGAGCTCAAATAAGACGATTTTGGGGTCAAGTGTAGCCAGATTTATAGACGATGTATGGAATCTAGAGCTTTCAAAGCCTTTCAAAGGCAAGTAGTCCGGGAACCAATATGTCGCATGATTCAATGATCATTTTACGCTTATTTAGTAGCTTGTAGGGTGGGTTGTTTGTCGCGATGTGGAGCTCAGAGGAAATAAAACCCTATTCGCCGTAAATAGAGGAAGCTCTATATTCCCCATACATTTTCTATAAGACTCGGCGGCTATTTTGTAAGCTGAAACGCATCATTGCGCATGTATGAGCAGGCTCATGTCCCATATTTCTGGCAATGGTAACAAGATCAAATTAATTACCTTTATAAAAAATGGTTGATGATGTCAGAAGATGACGTGGTAATGTTCGTAGCGTTGACAAGGTTGGAGTAGCTAATATATCTAGAAAGAAAGAGAATGATATGCGTTATATACAGGTTCAAACTATAGGGCAAAGCTAGGGCTTTTATTGAATTTCAATGAAAGCCCGAGCCCGTGAAATCGAACCGATTTAAAAACCAGCCGGGGACGGTTTTCGAATTCAAACCCGCACTTCCCTGCTGATAATCAAAGCCGCCTCCGGCTCTAGGAATGAAGGTCTTACCTTGGATCTTGAAACTTACATATAACAATAGAATTGGGGTGTGGCTGGTTTTTGAGTATGAAGAAAACCCTGGCCAATTACACTGCTTTCCCCTGAAATAATTACATTTGACTGAGATTTCAATTTCCACTGTGACGGGAAGCTCGTTTGGATTATTAGTAGCCTGACACTCATACGTTCCACCCTGCTGTATTGTGATGTTGTTGAATCTGAGAAATGCTTCACCAACTCCCGCGCTGATAAATGTTGGTCTCTCCATAATCCTTACCCACGTTACGTTGGGCATAGGATTTGCTGTTGCAGAACATTGGATGGACAGACTTGATCCCTCAATGACAGGCGTCGTTGAATTGACAAGAGTAGTAAAACGAGGACGATCTGGACACAATGAATTAATCATAAGTCCAAAACCATTAAAATAATATTTGTTTGATATTTCTGGCCAACTTAATAACATAGGTTTTTAGCGTCTTTTTAATAACCGATTAATTCGTACCTGTAACGATAAGTTGTATTCTGCTTGTTATTGGCAATCCTGATAATAATATCAAACTGCACCCATATATCCCACTATCAGCAGTGGTGACATTAGAGATGACCAGAATAGCATTGGACTCTATTCTGACTCGACCTCGAAGTCTTGCGGGGCAGTCGCTGTGGATAACAAACTTCCATCCATTGAAACCATCCTCGATGCCAATGCGTACTTTTCCTCCACTTGGGTTAAAAAAAGACCATTCTGGTGAAAATGGATCAAACATTGTATTTCTATTCTTGGCATTATAATCCCACACAAGTCTTGCTGTACCTCCACTGGACACGTACAGAACACTTGGAGGCTCTTGAGTGAACCGAGGGACACCTTTGAATTACGATCCATGTTATATTAACCAACGACAATAAATTGTATCTTAAAAAATCAATGACCATAGCATACCTTGAACAAGAAATAAACCTGTGAATAGTTGTGTCAAAGCAGTCACTGTGCTAGCTCGGTAAGCAGTTAATTTCATCGTTAATTTGAATTTGAGATCGATCTATATATACTCCTATATATTTTACTCAACTAAAATGCCTCAAAAAAGGCCCTTGGGATGGGGTGGTTTGCAAGGTGTGCACACACCCCCTAGTTGGGATTTTGTTTGCGTTTTTTAAGGATTGAAGTCATAGTGAAATGTTGATTGGCTTATAACAGGAGCCACTTATTCACGAACCCACCCCCTGCTCTGAAAGCACGCTAAATAAATGAAAATGAATTGCATTAGTTTCGAATATTTACTTCTTATCTTGAAAAATCAATGACCATAGCATATCTTGAACGAAACATAAAACTATGAATATTTGGGTGAAAACAGTCACTGTGATAGCACGGTAATCAGTGTCGTGCATTGTGCATTTCGATTCAAGATCAATACCCGTTTTGATTATATTTATTTATTTATTTATTTTTTCATTTCTTTCAACTGATATGCTTCGAAAACCGCAACTATATCAAATAACCAAATGAAATCGAATTTTGTTTCGATACTGGATTTCGATAAGAAAAGTAGTTGACAATTGTGCACATATAAATATTCAAAGGTATTACTTCGTAATCGTGACCTATAATCCACAAATTAATAACTCATCCCCATCCCCATAAATACTACTGACATGGTATTTAGTGAAGCAGGTTCTTCTATATCATGAGTTTGTTACTGATGTTCTTAGAAAAAACTAAAGAAATGTTAAACAATTTATTCACAATTTGAATATAATAGAATATACTAAAAAATAATTGCGGAGTTGTTTTCATCTAGGCAATCCTAGATGATCGAATAGCTGTTATTAAGGATGGATGCAAATGAAACAACAAGCATTGTATTGACCCGATAACCTCACTTGTAAGATTCTTAAAACAAAATAATATCTCATTTCGTTGCATCCGTAACAACAGCTATTGCAGCTCGGTATTTTGGGGAGTGAGAAAAACCGCGATACGGAATAACGCGAATAACAAGAGTATTTCTGGCCATCTACTTGTGCCAACAATGTAAGAAGAGAAAAGAAAGTAAGGGGATGTTATACTTTTTTGATATAAATCCATTTAATAGTAACATTAAGAAGTACATTTTTCAATATTTGGTACCTTGTAATGTTTACATTGATTGTGAAGGAAAATAGAAATTTCCCTGCTCGAAACTGAACAAAACGTCTAAATATACTGCACGCTATAGTCATGAAAAAGAGACGACAGTCACCAAAAACTGAAACGTAACAAAAACCTGACCTTATTTGTATTGTTTTACTTTTTATCCCCAATACGTGCATACAGATGTAGTTTCTGATATTCAGAACTTTGTGGGTGATCTACAAATTTTAACGCTTCGTATTTTTTAGAAGGCAAGACAGGTTCTACTTTTCTAGCATCCTCCATAGCTAAGCTTAAAGATTGGTAACTTTGTTCGCTTGACGGTAAAGCATTGTTACTTAGTTGTTGATAATCGTAGTGAGTTTGCGACTGTCGAACGTCACATTCGCTTGTCTCTTGTGCTGCATTTCCGGTATCGAAGGATGACGCAGATGTTTTCGGTATGTTTTCGTAGTCTTCCTTTAGCGATATCCTTGATGCATTTCCCGCAGCTAAATCGTCGTTTGTAGTAGGATGCCCCATTGCTGTTAGAGCAACTGCGTCCTGGAATGAATATAGTTAGAAAAATAAGAACACAACAGAAGCAAAGGAAAGAACGGAGGAACAGAGGAACGGAGACAGGGAAGGAGAAAGCAAGGGAGGAAGGAAAGAATGAATTCAAGACCTATAATAAAATTCCCAATCAAAAGCGAATATATTGATTCAAATAATCAGAAGCATACCTCATTCGTTGTTCTAGATACAATTGGACGGGAACATCTGTAGACGAATAGATGCAAAAATATAACAAGATATAATGAAACGTAACCAAAACGTATAAAATATGCGCACAAAATATGATTTTCCAATTTTAAAGGGCAGTGCTATTCTACTTCGACAAAATTTATCAGTGGATATCATTTAGACCTATGTATGTATTTAGTATGTTATAGTTGGCAATGTCTGAGCCAAAAAGAGCCAAGATCTAGAGCTTTTTTTTGAACTTCTAGTAACATCACCTCGTAATCTCCTCTTTGTTATCTGAAAGTGAAACACATAGCCACGTTATCAATTGAAGCAACATTAAGATAGCATGGCGAAGTGATCGTAGAAGATAAATATAAAAACGAGAAAGAGAGAGAAAGACACAGACAGACAGACAGACAGACAGAAAGCGAGACCGGTTAGGCAGACAGACAGAAAGACAGAGACAGAGACAGACAGACAGACAGACAGACAGACAGACAGCGAAGCAAAAGCAAAACATATCTACCTTTTGAGTTTCTTTTAAATGTGATATAAATATATGTTAAGACAACAACATTTATAATAACCGATATGCACGTTATCGAAAGGTGGATAATTCCAAAAGTTCGTCCTGCAAAAAAGCAAGGAAATATAAGTAATATGCATGGACGAATATGTAACATTATTTTTCTTAGGATATCAACATCAGAATTAAGAATTTATTCACTTTCCAAAAGAAATAAATTAATTGATTAATGGGAAACAGGGGGTTGATTAACTATAATTAAACAAACAAATAATTCAGACAAGACTTAAGTTTACTGATACTCAAGACGTTTCGTAAATTTTATACTACTGTCCAGACTTGACTAGAGAATGAAGGGCATAGAACAAAATGATTTTGTTTTGTGTGTGTTGTTTTCGTATCAATGTGAAGTAAAATGTAATGACAGAATTTGGGTGGTTGCAATATCATGACGATGTAATGTTTTCATACCTTGATAAAAAGAGATTGATAATGGCAGTGCTTGATAAGGGCAAGGCGTTGCTTGTGGGGACGGCAAGACTGGAACAACTAAAAGAAGAAAAAAACAAGAAAAAAAACGAAAAATATATGAGAGGTGCTTTTTTATGGCTGATGTCTGATTGTCCACTTGGTAGCCTAGAAATGATTATAGCCTGTTGAAAAATTAATAAAAAGAAGTTGAAAGATAGTGGAGCGGAGAGGAGAAAAGAACAATCTTCCATTTTTGCTCTTTTTCATCCATCCCTCCACACTTTCATAAGAGCTTGTTCATATGCTATATCAGAGAGAGGTAGATGATAACAAATTGTATTGTAAACACATATTTGTACAGAAAAAATATTACTTCTTACCTATTTTGGTGATGTTGAACAGATATTCGTCAAATCCTATTGTATTCTCTGCTTGACATCTGTACATTCCGTACTGATTACTGTAATACGTTACTAGCGTCAGTATGCTACCGCCTGTAATGATCCTTATCCCCTTGGTGATTTGCCTTCCTGTAGGATCATACCACGTGATCAATGGAGTAGGCTGACCATCTGCTAGGCAGCGGAGAGTGATTCTCTGTCCAACTGATAACGTAGCGGCAAAAGTAGAGTTTGCCATAACAATAGTTGGTTTAACTGGAGGGAAAAAATGCATCAATCATAAAAGAAGCAACAATAAAAATTAATATTTGTTTAATTGTGCATAGTGTATTCCTTCCTTGTTATTTATAATTCATTTTTTGTTATGTGTTTTTATAGTACTTCTCCAAAACCGAAGTCAAATGCTACGCATTCTACTGTTTTGCCTCTTCCTATTTACTATTTTCATTTTTTTTTTTGTCCAAAAACGTATTCCCAACTAATAACTAGGTACATTTGGATTTAAAAAGATTTTTTTTAATATACTTTAAACCAGCTTATATAATTTTCTGTTCATTAAAGAATAATAAAAAATAAAAATTGCCGCATAAGTTGATTGATATATTTTCAATATATCTCTAACTTACAGCAAACAACAACAGTGGTTTCTGTGACTTCTGGGAGTTCGTTTGGGTTGTTAGAAGCAAAGCACCGGTACAATCCACTTTCATTTCTAGTAATATTAGGTATACGCAGTATAGCCTGGCCTACTCCCTGGCCTCGGATCTTGCCTTCGAAACGCCTTGCACTTTCACCCACGTGATAGCTGGTGTTGGAGTTGCAATCGCAGTGCAGTTGATAACAAGGTCTTGGTATTCAACTACAGTTGTAGTTAAAAGGAACGGTTTCATCGTAAAGCGTGGCTTAGCTAAAACAAACATAAATAAATAAATGAGATGAAATGTAATAGCATTAACACAGATAGAAGTTATAACAATCAAGATATTTGAAGGACACCACCTTGATCAATAAATCAAAAACTGAACACTGTGAGATTTCCTTCCCTCTCACGCTTGTGATTAGCATGAAAATGCAACAATTATAAAAGAAGCAACAATAAACATTAATATTTGTTTAATAGTGCATAGTGTATTCCTTCCTTGTTATTTATTATATTTTTTTATTATGTGTTTTTATAGTACTTCTTCAAAACCGAAATCAAATGCTGCGCTTTCTACTGTTTTGCCTCTTCCTATTTAATTAATTCACAATCAACCCATTCGTTTTTTTGTTGTTGTTTTTTTTTTTTTTTTTTTTTTTTTTTTGTCCAAAAACGTATTCCCAACTAATAACTAGGTACATTTGGATTGGAAAAGTCTTTTATTTATATATTTTAAACCAACTTATATAATTTTCTATTCATTAAAAAATAAAAATAAAAAATAAAAATTGCCGCATAAGTTGATTGATATATTTTCAATATATCTCTAACTTACAGCAAACAACAACAGTGGTTTCTGTGACTTCTGGGAGTTCGTTTGGGTTGTTAGAAGCAAAGCACCGGTACAATCCACTTTCATTTCTAGTAATATTAGGTATATGCAGTATAGCCTGGCCTACTCCCTGGCCTCTGATCTCCTTCGAAACGCCTTGCACTTTCACCCATGTGATAGCTGGTGTTGGTGTTGCAATCGCAGTGCAGTTGATAACAAGGTCTTGGTATTCAACTACAGTTGTAGTTGAAAGGAATGGTTTCATCATAAAGCGTGGCTTAGCTAAAACAAACATAAATAAACAAATGAGATGAAATGTAATAGCATTAACACAGATAGAAGTTATAACAATACAGGTATTTGAAGGACACCACCTTGATCAATAAATTAAAAACTGAACACTGTGAGATTTCCTTCCCTCTCACGCTTGTGTTTAGTATATGGATATGGTTAGTATTTCACTATATAAATAAAAAACAAGACAACTACTAGTTGCCACTATTTGGGCCATGCGTCTTATTAGGGATCCTGATAATAATAGCAAATTAAACTACAACTATATAGTCCCCTATCAGCAGTGGTGAGTGCAGACATTAAAGATGACTAGAGCAGCAATGGACTCTTTACTGACTCGACCTCGCATTCTTGCGGGGCAGTTTTGGTGAATGATAATCATAAAATAAAAATGTATTTGTTTTTTTCGATATTTGATTTTTGGTATAGAATATAGGTCATTATAATAGCAATAAATGGTAGACTGTTAGAGACTTAACTAAGCGTCTAAAGTTTGATGTATACAAAATAATTTGTACCTGTAACAATAAGTTGTACTTTACTTCTTATTGGTGATCCTGCTAATAACACCAGATCACATCCATATATCCCGCTATCAGCAGTGGTGACATTAGAGATGACCAGAGTAGCATTGGACTCTTTTCTGACTCGACTTCTCAGTGTTAAGGGACAGCTTTTGGTAATAACAAACCTCCATCCATTGTAGCCATCCTTGACACCGATGCGTACTCTGCCTCCGCTTGTATTATAGAAAGCCCACTCTGGTGAATATGGATCAAACAGTGCACTTCTATTCTTGACATTGTAATCCCACACAAGTCTTGCTGTATCTCCACTGGACACGTACAGAACACTTGGAGGCTCTTGAGTGAACCGAGGGACACCTTTAAATTACGATCCATGCTATATTAACCAACAACAGTAAATTGTACCTTAAAAAATCAATGACCATAGCATACCTTGAACAAGACATAAACCTGTGAATAGTCGTGTCAAGGCAGTCACTATGCTAGCTCGGTAAGCAGGTAATCTGATCATTAGTTTGGATTTGAGATCTATATTTACTCCCATATATTTTAACTCAAATGCTTCGAAAAAAATTAACTAAAGGGATGAAACTGAATTGCGACATTAGTTTCGATACTGAAATTCGATCCGGAAACTATTTAAGAAATATTTACTAACGTCGATAAGGTAATTACTTTTTGTTTGTGACCACACCCACAGAGTACATCTTTCCTATAGCTATTTCCATAAATACTAAGCGTTGAGTCTAGCAAAGTCATCTGTATTTTGATTTTTGTTGTTGTAAATGTTCATAGATTAAGTTAAGTAAGTAAAGAAAGCCAGACTGCATTGTATTTACTGGGCAGCTGGCCATCCAGGGGCGTAGCTAGGACCTTGAAAGTGTGTGCCCTCACCCCCCTCGTTATGCTACTGTGGCTATCCTATCTGGATAGGGACGATATAGCTTTCCCAACAATCCACACAGAAATAAAAACATGGAGTTTTCATAGATATTTAATATAAATATATTCAGTAGTAATCGTAAATACATTTTCTCATGTTCAGTACCTCATTTTGTCTAAAATTATTGTGAAGGAAATTGGAAATCGAAATAATGGACCTCCTGAAAATCCAAACAATAAAATACAAATATATTGCACGTTATAGTCAAAGATAAAAGTTACTAAAAACAGAAATATGACAAATGATAACACTTTATTTTTTTTAAGAAACAAATTTCCTTATTTTACAATATACTAAAATAAATTTAGATAATTAATTTGTATATACATTAAGAAAATCTAAGAATTACTAAGAACTAATTAGATATTATTGATATTTTTGATATTTTGATATTTTTCTTTTGATTTTTTATTATTCACACCGAACGCATTTCATTTCACTAGTATTATCCTCAATTGTGCGTAAATATTTATGGTGTTCAGCTTACCCATGAGATTAATATCGTCCTGGACCCCCACAGTTGCCACATATACAACATTGCCTGGCTGCGTAACCAGCGTGGTTGGTCTATGTAGTGTAGTGGTTAACACGTCGGACTAGTATACCGAAACCGTGGGTTGGAGTCCTACCAAGGGCATTTGATATTTTTCTCTTAATTCTTTAAACAGCAATTTTATCAACACGATCTCCCCATGTTAGGGCTTGATCTATCTGTACTCCAAGGTATTTGTAAGTCTCTTCCCTTTTCAAGGATTATTGATTTACTTTGAGATTAAAGAAATGATTTAGATTTCTTATTTTATGTTTACTAGCTACTATCATATATTTTGTTTTGACGACATTTAAACTTAGCCTGTTGGCTTTTAGCCATGTGTGTATTTCGCATAAATCTTGGTTCATTTTTTGTTCCAAGATATTTTCATCAGAACTTGCAACAGTAAGACTAGTATCATCTGCATACATACGTACCTTGGAATAGAGATTACGTGATGGGAGGTTATTTATATAAATTATAAAAAATAACGGTCCAAGGATCGATCCTTGAGGAATATCGCAAGTAATTTTACAGCTATCTGACAGTACACCATCTATTGATGTTCTTTGCTCTCTTTCAGTTAGGTACGAACTAAACCAGCATAAACTGTGTTGATTTACTCCGTATAATTTTAACTTCTCTATTAGGATCTTATGGTTCATGGTATCAATAGCATGACTTGAGGGTGATTAGTGATTAAATGTCGGGACTTCGGAGTCGGGACTTAACAAAACCTCCCTCGGCTTTCGGGGACATTTAATCACTAATTACCCTCAAGTCATGCCATTACTTATAATTATCCTAATTTGTTTATCCGTACGTAACCAATTAATGTATAAATAATATTATTTCATTACTTCACTATTTTTGTTATTGTAGAGGTAAATTTTGATAAATGACCGATAAACTGATAAATATAAAAGATGTTAGCCAACTGGCTTTGTATAGCTCTTAAGTTAAGGATAGGATACAAGGATATTATATTGTAAGGATACAAATATTTTATAACTCAATTGTATATCTAAATTAAGGTGCAAATAAAATCATTGTCATTGTCATTGTCATTGTCTTTATATCATTGCAAGGAGCTTTAAATCCCAGAAAACACGAGTGTTTATTCTCTAACTGATTTAGAATATAAAGTCATACTCGCAAGACCATTGTGCATTTGTTTGCTACGTTTTTTGTTCCCCCCCCCCCCCCCCCCCCGCAAGAGAAAATTAATCGTTGAAGGAAAGTAATATACGACCTATTTTTTCAGCTTTAAAATAACAAAAAAAGAAAAACAATGAAATGTTCTGTTCATTAAGAAGATGTATGTGATGGTCTGTCCCCCGAGAATTTTAATCGAAAATTTACATAGTCATTTGTAACTGTACCTTGAAGAGACGTAAGCGGCCAAGGTTTCTGTCGACGAGTTTCAATATTATTTCAAGACAAAATTGTAAGTACAAGATTTGAAGAAAAAACACGCTTTTTGAGTTCTATCTCATAAAATGTTAAAAATGTTAAAAATTGTCTGACAAATTGTTAATTCATTTATTTCGAATTACAGTTTGATCATGACTAGATGTCAGGGCGAATGTAAAAGACTATAGTATGTCCATAACAGTCAAAAACACTACTCCAATGCCATGTCTATACGCCGGTAAGAAACCAAAACTTATCTAAATTAGTAATGCGTCAAAGGATGCAAATAAGTTGCCGTTTGAAAGCTGAATGATTGGCAAGACGTGTCTCAGAATCAATTCAGAGAAATCACAGAAATGCTTCCAAAATTTGATATTTCGATTTTACGGGAAAAGACACAAAGCAATTCGTTTCTTGTATGATTGGGCCAAATATCGTAAAAATATGCTCGTTTTTGTTAATTTGCAATGTTAGTACAAGTGCCAAAGAAATATATTATTATGATATTAAGCTACTGCCTGTTAAGATTTAATTTAGAAATAATATACTTCTGTTATAATATAGCTAATTCAATTAACGTGGATGAAAAAAGCCTAAAGTCTAAAGCTTTATTTGAGAGCAGAATTATGAAAATTATTTCCCCGTGGCATTATAACAATCAGAAACTCACTATATGCTTGCAAATTCTACGACTTGGACATATATTCCTTAATTTCTAGGTAGAAAACAGTAACGTTTGTTGGTAAATAAAATATATAATGTTTTTTTTTTTTTTTTTTTACCGACGACAACGTTAATTGAATTTGCTATCATGAGCTATATATTACGATATTTCAGGACTTAAATGTCAAATGTCAAAATGGAAAGAGCCTTGAAGCTCAGGGAAAATACAGGTTTATTCAATCAGTATAGTATTTTCTAAGTTAGACATTAGTATTGCCTATATAGTAAATACTAATAAGACCTTGAAAAAAAAAAAGAAAAAAAAAAAGGCCTTAATAGTATTCTCTAAATAGGGAATACTAATGTCTAGCTTAGAGAATACTTAGTAAATAAACCCCTACTGGCGGCTGGGATATCGGCTGATAATGTCCGGGGATGAGAAATGGTCCGAAAAAAGAACATTTGGCCGAGAAGCGAAGCTTTGAGGGCAAATGTGGTATTTTGAGGACCATTTCTCATCCAAGGACATTTTCAGCCGATATTCCAGTTAGCCAGAGGGGGTTTATTTATTTTATAACCCAACGACTTCACTGAAATGAATTCAGCAAACTGCATCGACTCGTCATCTCCAGGGTTTTCAAAAAATAATTCTCTCTCGTCTCAAAGCTGGATATAAAAACAATTATTTTGGTAAATGAAAGCTATTTGACATTGAATTATTCTATTGCTTGACATTTGTTGTCGAATTCTTTGTTGATTTGTAATAGTTTATAAAAACAATTTCGAAAACAAACCAAAAACTTCATTCACGAAACATGGATGCTTACCATTGAAGACATTTACAGTATATTTTGTGGATTTTTTCGTGTTTCCTGGCGTAGTTTTCTCAACCAGTCTTTGTATTTTACTCTCATTTGTTTGTAAAACCCGAGTTTCTTTGTTTTCCGTGTTTTTTCTTTTCTTTTTTAACGTTTTTACCTTCTGCTGGACGAATATCACTTCGGACGGGGGATATCGCCTGATACCCGTCCTGCACGTGACCCATTTGAACCAATGACAGCGCGCGAAAATTCATCGTTGGGTTATAATAATTAATAACCCCGTATTGTCCCTGTGCTTCGATGCCACCACCACTTGACACCCTAGTTTCTCTATGGGATATAGAGAATTGAAATACTGATTGCTGATTGGTCAAGTGAGTATGACTATATTCTAACTCATGCTTGTTTTTTTTTAAATATCACAAATATGACAGAAACAATGATGATGATGAAAATTATTATTAAACCTATTACAATACCAGCAATCTTCCCTTTACTCAAGCTTCGAGAGAGAGTATTGGCCTTTGTAGAGACAACTTCAGTACCTGATAGTGAACAAAATAAATAAAATGAATTAAAAATAAATTTGTGTGTAGAAAAAGGAAAGATGTAAAAAAAAAAAAAGAAGAAGAAGAAAAACAGTAGTAATACAATG
The DNA here is from genome assembly GCA_023349425.1 of Anthopleura sola. Classification (NCBI taxonomy): domain Eukaryota; kingdom Metazoa; phylum Cnidaria; class Anthozoa; order Actiniaria; family Actiniidae; genus Anthopleura; species Anthopleura sola. Next base: position 1,319,810 of record JALHLI010000002.1, read on the forward strand.
GAATTCTAAATGGAATATAGAATGTCTGACAAATAAACTTGAATTCAGAAGAATTCTTAGCAGTTATCGACTCTTTTCCCTAATTTACCGTTAGAATGCATTCCCCCCCCCCCCCCCCCCCACTCCCCCCCCCCCCCCCCCCCCCCACACACACACACACACAAACCAACACCACGAACACAACTAAAAAATCTCCCCCTAACCACCCATAAATAAGAAAAAGAAATCCTCTGGGACCAGGGTAGTAATTACATGAATGTACATTGTAGGGATAGAGTTTCGCAGCAGTGGAAATAATTCGAAAATCGCTGTGCAACAAAGTGGAGGAGAGAGAAAATAATTTTATATATAGAAGAGAATATCAAGATTACCATGAAAATGGTGAAATATTAAACAATTATTGGATAAGGTTAAGCATGATATCGTAATCATCAAGATCAAGGCCTTGTTTCACACGTTTGCGACTCTACGCCTCATATAATGTTAGCAATATTTGGTTCTGGCAAAATTATATCAAACTGATATAGCCAAGTTTTAATTTGAAAGTAATTTTTTTGATTCCATACACTGTATGAAAATATGATCAAACGACTCAGAAAGAGTGGAGCAGAAAGAACAATTGGGCGGTAGTATTAATTGAAAACGAAATAAATATTTGTTTAAATAAAAACGATTATTTAATATTTAGAACTGAAAGCATTTTGTGTACGTGTCTATTACTGAACTATATATGCGCAAGTATATGTTTTCCCAGTTTGTAATAACATTCCCAATTCTTTTTTTTTCTATATTATTGCTTTGTGCGGTAGGAATTTTTTTCCAATTATTTTCCTGTATATAAGGTTATTTTGCTTTTTCTTTATTTGCAGTCGATACAGGTATTTCCATTAGTGATTTTTCATGACCGTTTTCTGTGCGATCTTTTAACATCAACTTGCAGTGAGGAGGAATTGCCGACACTAGCACACCCAATAAAAATAATAATCAACTTCTACAAATTTGGTCTCCATAGTCTGCCTATTAAAACGGAAAGAATCGTTACACAAGTCACTCAAGTACCATATCCCCTTAGAAGCTAGTTTATTGTAATAATACGATGTTCCTCCAATAGAAATATACCTATCATTCAATAGTGGTTGCTTTAAGATATCTTTATAATTATCAACATGTCCTCTAATATCAAAAAACCCTGCCCAATTTGTTAGCAAATTTTTATAAAACATCGTAGTTGTTGTAGGATATTTTTGGATCGAAGTCATACCCAATTGACTTAATTCCACCTATTCTATTTAACCATAAAGAATGACTTTTTTCCAGGGGTTTTCCTTACCATCAAACAGTTTAAAAGGTCACTTTAATCAATTTGTTTTTATGTAAGACACGAAATCAGGTAGTCTTAGTCCTTTGTAGTCATTTACCAAAGTATTGTATTTGATTTTTGGTTTCCTAGGATGCCAGATAAAATTACTTATTTCTTTTTTTATTTTTTCTCTTGCAATAAATTTATCGGGCACATTAATTTTTGAGCATATATAATAAAGTTTTGATAGTGCCAAAGACTTTACCATATTCTGCCATAAAGTGTTAAACTACGCATTCTTCATATAGATAACGCTATTTTATAATTTTCAAAAACCTTAACAAAGTTATCTGCACCCCAAATATTTCGATTATAAGTGGATCCCTAAAACTTTAACACTCGGCTGATAAAGGTCAACCCCGGCATTTAATCGAATTATGTTTGCCTAGCCATGCCGCTTATGATTTCGAATTAGTCAAGTGTTGAGTGCCGGTAAAAGATGTTTAATGCCCTAAGAGCCACATCTAAGGAATATAAATCTTTACGAAAAAGAGTGGTATCATCAGTATCATGACCATCAGCTCTTAACCCATGAATCTCTTCGTTTTGCCTAATGTGTGAGACTTTGATCAACCAGATACTTATTATATACAGACTACTATTATATAAAATAGATCTAAATACCAACACTACATCTGTTTCTTAAGCAGCTAGGGCTTACACAAAAATAGAATATAGAATTGCTTTGAAGAGGGGAAAACTCGTAAATCACTTTTCAGTAAAAGTAAGTGGGGGAAAATAATTAATGCTTTAGATATTCATAGTACTTTGTAAAATGCTCTGACACCTGAAAAACTAGTATTCTTTTATTAACCTTGTTAGCCACAATATTACTTTTCCCTACAAAACAATAATAAAAAATAAAAAAAATTAATACCGTAAATCCTCTATTAAGCCCCCAGGGGGCTTATCTATTACAGGCACGTTGGGGGGGGGGGGGGGGGGGGGCTTATTGGAGAGGGGGCTTATTGATATTTAACGCTCTAAGTTCTAAGCTATTAGAATATAATATGATATGATAACTTTATTCCAAAACGGTAAACTCAGGATTAAATGGGAGTATTACTATGAACTTTCTCGCATAATCTATAGGGGCATGGTTCTAGATTCAAGATTCAAGATTCTTTTAATTATGCCACAGATTACTACATTTCCATATAAAGGTTTAAAGGTTTTTATTTTTCCACGCACAAAAAATCAAAGAATTACAAAAATAGAAATAAGAATGAAGTGGAAAGGTGCAGGAGGTACAACCCAAGAGGGGTTAATTAAGAAAGATCCTGCACCAATGTACACAATGTTAAAGAAATAGTAAATGGCGGATTGTTTTACTGACAATTAAATGGGATAATTAAATTCAAGCATTTCCATATAAAGGAATAAATGTACATATTTTATGGACATTGGTTAATTGTAACAGCTGGAAGACTGATCTACACAATTACACACAAAAGTTATTCACAATGTTAGGCCAGAAAAGAGTCTTGAGCGATTTTGTAAATAATACAAAGTAGTTATAATAATAAACATGATGAATATAGAAGAGAAAGAAACAAAATAATGGTCAAGCAAAAACAGAAATATATTTATATAGAACAAAAAGAAAATAGGCAACACAAGTGAGGTAATAAAGTTGTTTACAAATCAGTGTGAATTATGAATTATATGAACTGATGAAAGTAGGAAATAATTTACCCTTAACACTAGCTCTTTTTTTCCTTTCTCAGATTTTCATTCAATGAATTCCACAATATTGCACCAGCAAATCTCATGTTAAATTTACCATAATTGGTTTTTACAAGAGGGAGAGTATAATCATTTTTACTAGCAAATCTTGTGTTGTATTTATGTTTAGTACTTGCGTAAATGTGTAAAGTACATTTTGAATACTTCGGGAAGGTTTCCATGTTGTTAGTGATACATGAAGATACCTGTTTGAAACTTTATAAGATCTTGGATTTTCAGGATGTTTAAATCGTGAAATAATGGGTTTGAATGTTCTCTGTGGTCACTAAATGGTATATGGTATATGCATTGTTCGAATTACAAACTATTTACAACATTTGATTCACTTGTGTTAGTCTCAAGTATGATTTACCTTGATTGTGAATTTAGTTGTGAAGGGGGAGAGGAAGGGGGTTTAAAAGAGAAGGGGGGCTTAATAAATTTCATCCTTTAAAAAGGGGGGGGGGGGACTTATAGAGAGGGGAAGGGGGGGAGGGCTTATTTGAGAGGGTGCTTAATAGAGGATTTACGGTATATAGGAAAAACAATCAAGGCTGTGTTACCGAGCGAAGCCGCAGTGTGAGGAGGGAGACGTAAGGGGAGTTCGAATACCGCAAAACTGCAAAGAAAAAAGTAAAAAACCGCAAGACCGCAACACTTGCATCGGCCTTGCATTTACTAAAACTGGACACCGATTACCGCGGCCTAAGATTTATAATAACAGCAAACCACGTAGTCTTGTAAAACCGCAATACCACAGGTTAAATTAAAAATTACCGTAAAATCGCAACAAAAATAAAGCAATACCCCATTAACCCTTACGTCCCCCTCTCTAAGGCGGATGAAACGGTCGAGGTCTTGATAATTAAGATATCATGCAAAAACCAAATTCAATAATGTTTTATTATGCATTATGTAAATTAAGAATAAAGATTTAATTCTGCTTTCTAAAAAATAGCAAACTTATTTCATTTTCCATTGTGACCTTTCACTTAAAAGTGAACTCGACATGATAAATGTATTATCTGTAGAAAAACCTACAGACAATACATTTATCATGTCAAGTTCACTCGATATCAGGGATATGCCGACAGCCCTAGGCCAATTAGAAGCGAGATAGTGAGTAAAATGTATAATAATATAGATATATGTACATGGTATGGAAGATAAGACATTCAAAAAATCCCATCTCTAGCTAAAATGTAAAATGTTTTAAACCACATGAATACTTATTTGCTTTTTGGTCCTTGAGAGACACAACTGAGGCAAGCTAATGATGATGATGATGATGATGATATAGACAAAAGAATAATGCGGCAAACAGACCAGATATAATTGTTAGAGACAAAATATACAGACTTTGCTTTTTTGTTGACATTTCAGTTCCATCAAAAAAGAACGTAAGTCTGAAGCCAATAGAAAAACTATCCAAATATAAGGATTTAGAGATCGAAGTGTAACAAATGTGGGGAATGGAAACGAAAACTGTACCCATTGTTATTGGGGCACTAGGCCTCATAAATCGGTGTCTAGAAAGTAATGTCAAACAACTAGCAGGAAATGTACAATTAACGAACAGCAATAAATGGCCTTACTAGGAACTGCACATATCATTCGAAAAACCTTAATGATTGCCTAAATTTATGTAGCTTATTCTTACTCTCTTACCGGTGAGTTTAGAAATGTTGTAATCAAAATAAGCATTTTGAAATAAAAATATTAATAATGAAGGAAGGAAGGAAGGAAGGAAGGAAGGAAGGAAGGAAGGAAGGAAGGAAGGAAGGAAGGAAGGAAGGAAGGAAGGAAGGAATGCACTTATTTACTGAGAGTAACAAATAAATTATAATTTCGAAAATCATACTGATGACCCTGTGGCCCTATAATAGAAATAATAATAATAACAATAATAATGATAATAATAATAATAATTGTTTTTTTTCTTCTAAATAATAGTAATAATAATAATAATAATAATAATAATAATATGTAATCAATGTAATTGTATTGGTACTAATGTCATTTGGTAATAAGCCAAACAAGAACTAATAAAAGCTCATCGTAATATATAATAAGTAGATATCTAAAATCTAGAGTGTAATTTATCTTATATTATATATCTTGTATCTTGTTATCTAATATCTAATATATGAAATATAATAACATCTATCTTATGTCTTATCTAAATATATGTAAATTCTAATTGTATCTAATATCTAATATCTAAATATATATGAAAGGGTAATCGTAAAAAATATCTACTAAATACTCATTGGTATTAGTGTCTTGGTACGTAAGAAATATAGAAAAATAAATTATACTAAAAAATGGTCGTAAAAAATTAAAAATTCTACGGAAAAATAGAACTAAAGAAAAAGTAAGTATATAGCTTGCACTATACAAAGAAAATCAGACAAAAAACAAATTCTAACTAATTGCAGCAACTTCTGTTTTAATATCAAGGTCTATGCCTTTTAAGTTATTGTTTATTCTTCTGGTGGTTCTTTAGCCCCTAAGGCTTAGATATTTACAGTGGCGGATCCAGAAGGATTTCAAGGGGGGTGACTGGTACCTGGCAAGGCATTACATGGTGTATTTTTTGCTCTTATCTTATCCTTTATTCTTATTATATTCAACTACAAGGGGGGGGGAGGGGGGTGACTAGTCACCCAATTCACCCCCCTGGATCCGCCCTTGATTTATTGGGTAGTAGAAGGAAGGACTGTTTTTCCGTTTTTCCGTTTTTGCATTTCATTAGGTATTTGTACATATGTAAGTATATGGAAGTAGTAAACTACCTTACCGTCACATTTAACCTAACAAACGAATCATACTACCCTTACAGAAGGCCAAACGACGAGCCGCTTTACATCAACACGAAGTCCAACCAAACCACCTGCCATAATTAAACAGCTACCCACAGCCATCAACTGTAGGATATCAGACATCTCATGCAACAAAGAAGCATTTAACAAAGCTAAACCAATCTACGAAAAAGCCCTAAAATCCAGCGGATTTACAGAAGACCTTACCTACAACAACCGCAACACAACCGCGCCAACAAGAAAAAACAGAAATAGAAATATAATCTGGTCGAACCGTCCATATAGCAAAAACGTCCAAACTAACGTCAGAAAAACCTTCCTTAACCTTATCCAGAAGCACTTTCCCCTGAAACACAAATTCCATGTTATCTTTAACAAGAACAACGTTAAAGTAAGCTACAGCTGCATGGAAAATATTGGAACCATCATCAATAAACATAACAAGAAAATAACCAGCAACACTCCTACCACCTCCTCCCACAACAGATGCAACTGCAGACAACCGCTAGACAACAACTGCCTCTAAACTAGCCTAGTCTACAACGCACAAGTAACTACAGATGAAAACACAACAGAAAAAGAAATACATAGGGCTGACAGAAGGCACATTCAAGCAACGATACACACAGCATAAGCTAAAAAGGAATACACTATCAAATGGTCAATTATCACCTCGGCAAGCTCATACAGCAACATTTCTAAAAAAAAATGCAACCTATGTCTAACAGAAAAACTCCAAATTATCAAAGCCGACAAAGCCAGCCTCCTAAACAAAAAAGAGAGATTATTTTCCCTAAAGGACGTGACGTGATTTTTCCTAAAGGACGTGACACGAATAGAAAAATGAGAAAAATTTTTGATTATATTTATTAAGGGAAACAGATATTGTTGTAAGTCGCAGTGCCAGAAAGTCTGAAAAGTGGCACTAATATTTTGATTCCGAAAAGGCCCGAGCAGAAGAAAACATGACAGATAAAAAGACTGTTCAGTAATAGTCATGTTTGCGGAATCAAGATGTCATTGCTTTTAAAAGGAATTTCGGCAAAGGAATGATTGATATATCGGCAAATCTTAATTAGAAATTTTACCGAAATTACATTTTTAGATAATATTGCCTTGTAATCTTAAATGACAGTTTAGGGTTTTGGTAGCTCAAATTCTGTTGAAATATTCATAGATGGGCGCTGCTAGCTAACGCCTGGTATCCCAACTTTGGAGCTAGCCATTTTCGCCGAATTTTGTTTACTGACTAAGTTCTAGTTAAGTATCTGTTATATCGCTTATGGTCTAATTATAGCGAAGGTGTAGTTTTTGTGTAACCTAAGCTAAAGTTATCCCAATAATTTTAACATAGTTGACAATATTCTCTGTATAGATTCTACATGAGGTGAGTTGTTGACTGGACAAAAAAACAAAATTGAGTGATGCGTCTTGAATTTATAAAAGTTTAAGCAATACTAACAGGGAACTGATGCAAATACATTATTTGGGAATTCAATCTGGAATAAAGAAAAGCTGCAAAGTGTGAATGTTTAAAGGCTAAGGTTCAAAAACTAATACACAAGAATAAGAATAAAGAAAAGCAATTAATAAGAATTTAAAACTAATTACAACCTGAACAAAGCCAATTATATAGGTTTTATAGTTATGGACGCTTATATCTGGCATGTAAATGTTGCAAAGATTTTCCTGTAAAATATTTTTGTGCCTTACTCAAGCTAAATACTTACTTGTCATGCTCGGAGATACAGCTGTTGTGTCTGTAGAAGCAGAAGGTCCTGTTATTAGTTTTACTGTTGAGAAAAACAACATAATCAATATTTATGTTCTGTAATTTGAAACTTTACAATTTTTAACCAATCCTGATATGTTTGTTTTAATCAGTATTCTCCTATATAAGATATAATTCGCCTTCAAATTCTCCATTACTTAATTTGTTAAGTATTTTTTTCCCTTTCTTTTTCAGCGCTTTGTCAAAATTGACATTATCTTAATTTTTATTCTGTTCTTTTGTTCTTTTTGTACTGTTTACTTAAGCGAGTGTTCATCAGCATAATGCATGTAACCTTTTTGAGTCACTACCGTTAACCGTTCTCAGCGTAAACAGCGTTTGGTAAGTATTTGACACTTTTTCTTTTCTTATTCCTTTTGTAGATTATTACTTAGTAATAGGTTTTTTTGTGTATTTTGTAGCTACCGTGTCGTCATTATCTAAACGTCAAACGAGAAGAAATGAAGCTATGAGTTTAGAAGACGTGTGTATAAGTGACCATATTCCTGTCGTGGCGTAACGATCGAGCTTCCAATGCTTAGATATGTTTAGATTTTTTTCACAGAACTTTCTTGAAAATATCTGAACTAAGAAACGATATGCTGTTAAAATATTATTGTAAATCGATCAATGCAACAACTTACCTTCTATCTTCTGTTTAACCATTAAGCGTACAGGAAATGCTAAAACTCTAGTTACATTGTCACTGATGCTTGCAATATATTCATTCGTGTCATTGACGGTAAGGGTCTTCAACACAAACCATACGAAACCTTTTTTCAAGTTCCCACGATAACCCACCCTTGTTTTAAGCGTGTCATCAAGATCATCGTTTATGCTCACTCTTCCAGTATATCCATTAACATTGATAAAATGAGGGTCAGCAATGTTGCCTTTTCTTATCCCCCAGCTTGCTGAAAGGAGTTCTTGTTGGTTTGTCGTATTCCACATAAAGTTTGCATCCTCTCCAATGTAACCTTTGATATCAGTTGGTCCCTTTATGATGGAGTACGCTGTGAAGAAAAAGAAAATCACCATAAGCCAGTGATATACAATTGCTTATAACGGTTTTAAGATTCCAAAGTGTTGTTGACCTAATTACAGTGCGAATCAAAAACCATGGGCACCTTAAAACATTTCAGAAATCGTTTATTGTTCCTTAAACAATCAGAAACGACTTTCTAACTCCAAGAAGTGCATAGATCCTATTTTGAAATATGACACCTAAATTGCAAAATTCTAAAATTTCATAGATTTTTGATAAATATTTACGATTTTACAACCGTTTAAATTTTCGAATATTTCCTCTTAAAAGTGGCATTTGAATCGCGCGGCCAAAACACTACGTGACTTGCTCTGTCTTGCGTTCCTTCAAGAAAACAACATGGCTGAAAATAGACCAACTCGCATAGGAGGAAGATATTGTGTCGCTGGTACGCCGAATCAGCAAAGTTGTAGGAATACTACCTTTAAGTCTTATTAAACTTCTGGTATCTTTTATTTTAGGGGTATTTTTAATGCACCGTAGACCATCGTTTGACACTTACTTCAAGGCAGCAATTTTCAGGTCAGTCAGTTAAAAAATCTCGCTTTGAAAATGTCAAATGTTGCTAATTTAAAGATACATCTAATCTACAGTTCAGTTTAGAGGTTCTAGACTATAGAAAAGATGAAATTAGTTCAATGAATGTAAGTAACTGGAGTTTATTCAGTCATATTTGATGTTTATCTTCTCTGACCCTGAAGAAGTCACGGCAATTTTTAACGTAAGTATCACGTGTTTGGGGTAGAAACAATGCTCTTTCACTTGAATACAGTTTCAGAGCATCTAGTCATATGCCAGGGTGAGATTTTTGCCTTTAAGTAATATTTCCATATGATAAATGACCTTACAATAGTTAAAATTCAAAAATCTCAAAAATATTCATTTTGCAAGGTATTCAAACAAAACTCACTGAGATTGTTTGTTAGCATGTTTTCTCTTCATAAATGATATTGTTGTTGCCATTGTTTTTATGGTTTCTCAGAAGGCTTCTGAAATTTACTCGATGTACGATATGGTAATGAGCTCAGAAACCCGCTTGAGAACGACCCAACAGAAAAAACAAATTCTCCCAAAATAATAATCGGAATGAGTTCAAAATTAGACCAATAGTTATAGCTTATCTATACCTACAAACTGACAAAGTTTGGGGAATTTCGATATTTCACATTTTGCACCACTCCGGGCGAGATTTACAGGCACTTGCTTTTAACGGGCTACACATCAGTTGAACTTCTTGCAGTTAGAGAGTTGTTTATGATTGTACAAAAAAACGATACCCAATTTCTGAAATATTTCCTGTGCCCACGGTTTTTCGATTCGCACTGTAATATCTGGGGGAATCAGAATCCGATAACATTTACGGCTTTTGGTTTATTTTGTTGCAAAAATGAGTATTATACCATTTAAAAAATCCGATGTCGTAATAAAATAATTACCATCATTTTGAATATTATACTTTAAAATACTAATTAACGATTTTCAGTACCAAACATCACTAGAACAAAAAATACTTATTTCAAAAAATAGAAAAATAATTAAAATAAATATTACTATTAATTAAGCTGTTTTGTTTGAATTATATATTATTGGTTATATATTAGGTAAACGCAATGTAATGGTTTTAATTAAACGTACATGACAAGCCAATAGCAAGGTAGCAAATTTAAGAATATTGTATAAGGTTTGTAATGCAGGCCCAGGACTAAAAGGATTGCATATCGAACTCATCTACTTGTAGTAAAAATTAGGAAGTATTTATAAAAAACGGTTGAGATGCCGAAAAGCACGACCTGAAAACTAAACTCGAAGCTGAGTGTATCCATCTTCTCGAGTGTTGTCTCATCATCACACGCTTGATAGATCAGAATCATAAAACAAAAACGAGCGTAAAGGGGAAGAAAAGAAGGCTTTTTTAGTGATAAAAGACACAAAATTAGAAAAAGGAGAGATCGAGAATGGAAAATCAAATTCAAATACCAAGAGTTCTATATTTATCTATTCAAATTTGTCAGCTTCAAGGTGTGCCACCAAACAACAACTAGGCTACAGCATTTCGGTTTCACATTACAAATAAATAGCCTAAAGATGAAAGCCAACTAAAATACTATATACATGTATATTTGGATCAAAAATGAGTGCCATTATCTTGGCCAAATAGAAGGAGTACATTTCCTAATACTACAATTAATTTCGACATTGAAAATGGTGGCCTGATATACAACTAGTATTAGCTGCGTAGATTGTCTAGATGTTCTTATTGAAATTATCGAATTTGGTCTATTGACATAAAACGACATGTTTACAAACCCGGTTTATGAAACCAAATCGACAAGGCTACAATTCAAAGGCTAAATGCTAAGCAAAATAAGAAGACAGACATGCAGTATACCTTAAATCATTAAGCCTATATATGCCTCCTTAAGCTGATATGTTTTTATCCCTTTTAAAATATATTCAATTCTTGTTGAGAAGACAACGTTGAACTAATTCAAACGTAATATGTATTTTTGGTTCGGTGATGTAACAAAAGGACATTGATCCAAGCTTCATTTTTATACTACGTCATGGCCTTCATGGGTTCTATAATTTTCTGACTAGAAAGTTTAAGCCCTGTTTACATGGGTTGAGGATAAACCTAGAATCCATAGTAGGCGAGTTATCTACCATGTTTCAGTGAAACCTTTGATGAACGCAATCATTAGTGCATGTTTTTTTGCTCGGGAAAACTGAACACTTGGTTGATTCGCCTGTAGGAAAGATCCTAGTTCTAGGATCATCTTACTCCCATGTTCAATACAGCCTTATTTTCTGACTTAAAGTTCCATACAAGAAATCAAAGCGCATGGAATTGGAGTGTAACTGAAAAAAGCATGCGTTTCACGCACAATTGAGTGTCTATCAAACAGACTAAAACTACGACCCTCAGAACATCAGCGTATATTTTGAATAGTAGATAAGACAGTCCTTACCTTGCTGTATTTCGAAAAAGGTGAAAAGCAACCAAAAGAAAAGGTCTGACTGAGTTCTGGAGAACATAATCATCTGGAACTTCCGTACCATCTTTTAATTCAACGAAAAGGGTTCGATCGTGCCAAGGATCGGGGTGTGGGGGGGGGGGGGGGGGGGGGAGGGGGTGGTGGTGCTGCTGAAGGGAACTCGAGAGGGGTGGGTAAAGGATTTATTTTAGTTTCGAAACATTATAGATTAAAATGAAATAGCGACGATAATAAGAAAGCGATAAAGAATAGGCTGACCATGATAACCATAAGGATATATACAAAACTATTGATGTATTTTCCTATCTACACATCTCTTTTTAGGATTTATATCGTAGTTTACCCTAAACATCACTACAAAACCCCCCACTCCCTCCCCCCCCCCCCCCCCCCCCCTCCGTCCCTGTCTTAATGATTTGAATCATTTTATCCACTGGTGAAGGGAGTATAACTTACCAATACACTAGCTTGCTATTGGGATCTTTTCTACAAAACTCTGAGCTGTTTAAGAGTTTTTTAATCAATATTTTTGAAAACATAAACAAAAAGTTTGCTTACAGTTGATAGCATCTATTATTTTGCTGAACACGTTTTAACCCATAACCTGTACCATGAGGTTTTATTGTACTTGCGATTTTACTGGTTACAGCCAATCATAACGCAATATCAAACCGGTTGTAAAAAATACAAATACAAAGTATATTTATACTAATGTATATTTTTAATGACACAATTATGTAAATCACCTGAGGAATAAGCAAACAATCATGAATTTTTATGCACATTTTTTTACTACTATCGTTTTTAAAATGAGCTTTGTTTCGTCTGCATGGTTGCCTTTCATTATATCATGATCAGTAAAATAGCTTCTCATTCCAGTGGAATAGCTTCATATAGAGGTTCAGCCTTGTCTGCATGGCTTGTACTTTGGGTGAAATCAATCTCACTATACGCGTCGCGATCTGGCAGTGTTGGAGAGATGACAGTTGGAATGACTTCAGTTGAATGAAGGTCACCCAACTCCGCATAGATGATCTGACCTGGACGCTGAAACATCAACATGGTTTATTGGACAAAGATTATATTGAAATAATTTAATATCAGATCTTTGCTGCACGTCAATGAGTCTTAACAGGATAGTTTTATGGTGACTGCCTACTTTTTAACGCTAGATTTGAGCCCACGATGAGCGCGCGCACAAAACCGCTGAATAAAATACGAAATCGTCTTGAGGAACCATACACGTTTTCAACTTCAACAGCACAAAACCCTCAAATTTTTGAGGGACTCTATACTCTTTATTAGCTTAATTGAAAGAACTTCTAAAAATCTACGTGATATCAATTTTTTTAGAAAAGTTGATTTTTCTAACGCATGAAAAATTGATTTTTGTAGGAGTTATTGTTTGACTTTATGAGATTTTTGAGAGAACTGAAAGGGCAAAATATGACAATTCGATGTATTTCTTCGTATTTTATTAAAACTTATCCATGGCGTATTGTAGAATAATTCACTAGCTGGCATTTGTGCATGATAAGGTCTGCAAAGAACTATTATCTTATGAGGTTTTTTTTTGTTTTTTTGTTTTCTTTTCTGATCACTTTTGGTGGCGCAATTCTTGATTAAAAAACTCGCGCGCAGGCATCCATTAAATGCTGATTACCTCGAAAACGAGCGCGGGACACCTCCTTTTTCTTTTCATACTCGGAATCAGCAATAAATTTCACAATAAAAAATCGTGGTTTAAAAACATTTTTTTTTTCAAAAGTAGCCAATCACCTTAAGGCATTGAAATTGAAACTTGAATTAAAGTTAAAATAAGTTAGAATAATTGAATTAATTATGTGCTTGTAATGGAGAGGAATTGTAAAATTGCACGAGATCGCTGAATCAAAGAGCCCTCACTAGTTTGCAGCACGTAGGAATGCACCTCAATTCGGAGAGGAAAAATTGTTTTCCAATTCTTAGGAGATTGAAATTATTTTATTTTGACCTCCAAAATGAGCTGTTTTGCTGTTACGTCGAAGGGTTCGTTTATATGCAATTGAGAATTTTTTTAGCCCACTAACTAAACCCTTAATATTTCATTAATGGCTCCATTTTTGTCAATTCAGGAAAAGCAGTTATAGCTATCATCCAAAAGTTATAAGAAAATCCCGATTATATTCTTAATCTACGATAACTATCGCATACCTTTTTCTTGCTTTTGTCAACCTGGGCATAGATCGGTATACTCTCTTGTCTGTTTCTTTTCTTTTTCGACAAATCAACTTTTGCATATATGGGCATGTCATTTTCTTCAGCCTCCGCAGGCAAAGAAGGCACTCTAAGGTCAACAATGGAAGCAATGTTTTAAATATTTCTTTAAAATATAGTTTTTTCAAAAGAAAATTCTTTTGAAAATGAAACTCATTCAATTCATCGATAAATTCATACTCATTTTCTTCTTGCCGTTCTTTTAAACCTGCTGATAAAAATTAACCATAATATGGCATCAATGAATGATCTTTGCAGTAGATAAAAATAATTTGATTTGTACCTATTGACTCGCGCGATTAGGACTACATGAAAGGTAGAGGGGAAAATGCACAGAACAGGAAACGGAGGAAGGAACTATGGATGGAAGGAAGATGAAGAGGGAGGAGTAAAATAAGAAAGAGGGGGCTGTTGTGAAGTTCATGATGGGGATTAGGAAGAAGAGAAGGAACGTACAAAGCAACATGCACAATAACACGAGCAGGAGCAGAAAAGGGAGCATATAATTAATTATTAGGAAATCCTGCAAAAATAATATACCTCTGTTTTTAATGTACTTTTTAAAGATCATAACAATGAGGATGGTGATTGTCGTTATCAAGACAAAGATCACTGTTCCACCTGCTGCCAATAAAGCGATGTCCTTATTGATACCATCTCCCCTAACAGGACTGGTTGTCCCAGCTAGGATACAAAAACATATATATATATATATAAATAGGAAAATAATTATAAAATTCTAAGAAAATGCAAACCTTAAAAAATAATGAAAGAAGGGAAAAAGAAAAACGAAACTGAAAAATTATTATTTTTTAAATGTAAAAAAGCAAGAAAAAAAGGAAATAATATTAAGCGTTTGTTATATGTTTAGTTATGCAACACCTAAGGATAATTAGCTTTGAGCTTTTACCTTGTTGTACCTTTGCTGTTGAAAACACTACATTGGTCGAAATTGTGTCTTGCCTCTTAGAAGTATGAGCTAACAAAAACAATGCATGGATCGTTATACATTTATACATGATGTGTTTTGTTATATTTTGTTTTTGATTGTTTATTCGTATGTTTGATTGATTCATTGTTTGCCAAACCTTGACATCATAATCAGCTATAGTAAGTGGGAAAACGTGAAAAATAGAAAAACAAAAACAAATCAAAACAACAACAACAACAACAACAACAATACATAAATAAACGAATATTTTTAAAACACAATCAAAAACATTCAAAATTAATATCTGTCTGATTAGTTTTGTTCTGTTTTATTTTCAGCTTTTTTTTCTGTCGATCTAATTTGTTTTTTAATTACCTCGTTTAACTGCTGATGTTGCACTAATAGCATAGCTTTTCAGCGATGTCCCATTTGAAGTAGAAAGAACTAAATACAATCGACGAAATCACACGTTATCTTTTTATCGTTCATTTGAATATAGAATTTGAGCCGCATGAGTTAATAGAATATTATTATACAATGTCCATACAGACTCGATATATGCTTGCACTGTTTTAAAAACATTACTTAATTTTGACTTAAACTATGGCTTCGCCCCCTCTCACCCTCTCCGAAAAACGCTTTGTGGCTTTTTAGTTGCTCATATTATAATCAAATTAATATAAACAATTAAACAAATCAATAAAATATTAAAAAAATATTATATAATATTTAAATAAATCAATGTGAAAATCCAAATAGATTTAAAGATCGAACAATAAAATAGCTGTTTTCCAAACCTGTTTGAGTGACATTGATGACGTGTTCATCATAACCAAGTATATTTTCTGCTTTACATCTGTACAACCCATAGCTGTCTGGGTTAATGGTTAATATACTTCCGCCAGTAACATTATGTGATCCTGCAGCTATTGATTGATTAAGGGGATCATACCACGTGAACAGAGGAGAGGGCACGCCTCGTGCCAGACAGTATAACCTGATTGTACCTCCTTTATATGAAGACACTGTGTTGTTTGACTGAACTAGATGAATCTCTGGTTTATCTGTAAAGAGAACAAATTTATTCACCATATTCCTTCTGATGAGTGTTCGCAAGATTTGTGGGCAAAAGGTTTTGCAAACAGCTGTCGAAAATTTTAGAATGAAATAGATATACGCAAAGATCTTCTCTGTCTGTGTCTGTCTGTGTCCTGTCTGTGTGTCTGTCTGTGTTTCTGTCTGTGTCTCTGTCTGTCTGTGTCTCTGTTTGTGTGTCTTTCTGTGTGTCTGTTTGTGTGTTTTTCTGTCGTTTTGTTAGTTTATTTGTTTGAACCAGAGTTGTATTGCTGAAATTTTTAGAATGAAATAGATATACGCAAAGATCTTCTCTGTCTGTGTCTGTCTGTGTCCTGTCTGTGTGTCTGTCTGTGTTTCTGTCTGTGTCTCTGTCTGTCTGTGTCTCTGTTTGTGTGTCTTTCTGTGTGTCTGTTTGTGTGTTTTTCTGTCGTTTTGTTAGTTTATTTGTTTGAACCAGAGTTGTATTGCGCTCATATGTTCTAGGTAATAATGAAACACCGGTAACGTAGCTGTATCAGCGCACACCTCTCACAAATGCGACCCAATTTATGCGCCTAAAATAACATATAAACAAAAATCCTTATACCAATTCGAACTGTGGCTTCTCGTCAGATCAAAGCGTCAATATTTGGACTCAAATGATGATACCGTTGATAACAAAATAATGTCTATGTACTGAACTCACACTGGACAGATATTGTGGTGCTCCTGCAGATTGGAGTCTGGTTCGGGTTGTGAGTGGCGCAGCAGTTATATACCCCACTGTCATTTCTTGTGATATTTGGTACATTTAATGTCACATTCCCTACGCCTTCGTTCTTATGGAACTTCCCACCATCCAGTAATACCAGCCAGGTGACGTTTGGCAGAGGGGTTCCAACTGCAGAACAGCTGATGGATAATTTTTGGGATTCATTTATTTGAATGTATGAAGAGGACGGATTTAAAGTGATATAAAGAAAAGCTGCAAAGAAGAAAGGAAAACATTAAAAGCAGATATAATATTGCCCATGCGCATACTAAAAAAAACATACCCGAAAACTAAAAAAAACAACAAAAAAAAAATGCAAAACACCAAAAAAGAATAATAAAATAACAAATCCTCATAAAAAAGATATAGCAAAAAGGAGACATGGACAAATTGAAGCGCGGAGGGTAAACGAATGCTAGATGTAATTGTTTAATGGATAACAGAAAAAAAGAAAACTTAAAAAAATGTAATTTTTTGGTTCATTGCCCTTTGAACCTACATGTTACGACGAGCTTGACTTTACTTGTTATGGGGCTTCTTTTTGCCAGCACCAGTTCACATCCATACGTACCACTATCAGCCAGAGTTACATTATGGATTACCAGTGTAGCAGTTGATTCTTTACTCACTCGAACAGGGTTCAGTAGTCTAGGAGGACATGTATCGCTGTTTATGTACCATTTCCAATTGCTGAATGCATTTTCTTGTGCGATTATAATGGGATCGTTATTGTCATCATAAAATAACCATCTTGGTGAAAAATCATGAAACTCTTCAATCCTATTATCCACACTGTAATCCCACACGAGCTTAGCTGTTTCTCCTACAGACACATATAACACACTTGGTGGAACTACTATGAAACGAGCTGCACCTGAAATATCCACCAAGAAAAATATATATATATCGGTGAGTAAGCGAAGAATATATTCCTGTTGAATAAACTCCTAGAAAGTAAATAAACAAATTCTCACCCTGAGTCCTGCTAACAAGTAATACATTAATCATCAGTGAAATCAATAGGTTTGCAGTGAACCCCATTGTTCTAATAGATTAAAGCATTGACGGATCAAAATGATATGATATTCAAATATGTATCGTATTTCACTTTCATGGTTCTGTGTTTTATGTGTGTGGGATATCGAAACAACAGTAGTAATGAACTGTTTTAGGTTATTGTGGAACTTTTAGCACCCCCTAAAATATTCGAGATATATTTTCTATTCTGGAGGGAGCTTAGAACTTGGGTGATTATTGGAGAACAAGAAGTTTTCATCTTCTTTTATTTCATTTAGTTTGGATTTTTGTTTTGGCTTGATTTGGTTTGTCTTGTTTGCTACTTGCTCTCTCCAAAGTGTTACCACCCGTTTCATTGCGCTTTTATTTTGATTGTTTATTCGAAGAGAACACCTTTAGGTTCCTTTCGAAAGCATCTAAAACTACAAGATCTTGAAGGGGAAACCCTTTGTGGTCAAGCATCGAATCGTAGTCGGGAGAAGATTCGTAACTATGGATAGCGCAGGCGCAATAATCACTTCACCAATAAGATTTTGCTATCATTCAATGTGGGAAAACACACCCTGGCACGGATTTTTTGGCATGCATATGATACCGTATACATTAGCTCCAGATAGAGTGAAATCATTTGCTGGCAAAATACATATTAGACTAATTCACATCAGTAGACCCTTAGTCCAGTGTTTTCTTTTGTGTTTATTTGACCATTATTCATTCACATGTATATTCTTTTTTTATTCATTTCACGTGTTAATTGCTTTCATTTCAGTATCCCGTTACCATGCAAAGGGAATACACTGGTGCGAAACTTTCTAAATACAATCTAAAAACGACTACATTTAGATGTAATCAATTTTTCTCAAACACAGTCAAGTTGAATAAGCTAAACTATCCTATGTTTAGTTTGGGATATTTATAGTGATTGTTTTCTTGCTTTTGCACTTTTTTATTTTGATATCAAGAATTTTATTCTTTCATTTTTCTTTTTTTCTTTCTTTCTTTTTATTGTGTTTTTTTTTTTTTTTTTTTTTTTTAATTATTATTATTTTGCTCGTTGTGTTTCGTAACTATTCTTCTATTTTTGTATCGAAACCTCTAGCTCCATAACAATATTCAACATTTCTTTCAAATGACTACTTTTCTCCTATGTTTGAATACAGATGCAGTAGTTGATATTCCGATCCTTGCTGCATGTGATCAACATTTGATGTAGCATGTTTTTGTACAGTCACAGAAGAAAGGTTAGATGTCTGCCTTATTTCGTCTTTTTCCATTTGCAGCGACTGATACTCGTGATCTCTCACCAATAACACCTCATCGTTTAACTCTTGATAAATATGCTGAGTTTCTGATAGAAAGTGCTGCTCTGCAGGGTTCTCTTTTGGTTTCCTCTCGTCCAATAAGGTGGGTCCAGATTCTCTCGATACTTCTTCAATATCAATATTCGGTGGTATGAGATCTGATGATTCGTGGTTTGTGTTCGATACTGCTGGTTCGTGTGGTTCCACTATTTGTATTCCATCCTGTGTTACAGTGAAGAAACGAAGAGAATGATGACGCTGTTTAGTTTCCCTTTTTTGATAACACATGTTTTTTTTTTTTTTTTTTTTTGTTTTTTCAGCTCATTTCTCGCTTGAAATTTTTCTCATTAATAAAGAAAACTCACCGTTTTCATTACAAAAGATTCTTGTTGTAAAATCCTAGAAGAGCGAGATTATTAATATTATATTAGAAAACTATGGCTATGATCGCGAGAAGTGACGTCAGCTATGAGTTATTTGTTCTCGCTCACGAACTTAGAGATTTTCCCGCTTGGTGTAAATAGAACCTATACGATATGTGAACATGTTGCCTCACCTTTGCTTATTGTTTTTCTTCCTTACATCTAGAGTCAAACAAACAAAAAAGGTAAACAAACAGACTGATACTACTTATAAGTTAAGATGCTTAATGGTAGCACACAGCTTGTATTTAGTTTCTCATAGAAAAAAAGGGAGGGGACTGTATGAATTCTGGTGTTTACCTTTGAAACCCGTTCTCTTGACCATGTAACAGACAAATACTGCCATGGTGATATTCCCAACTATTGATATTGAAGTCACAATAAGATGAACAGTTGCAAAGGTTCGACCTGGAAAAAAAACAGTGATTACAAGAAGCAAACAGTCCCTGTCTACGAGTCTGTGGTGATGGTACAGGAAAAATATAAAAATGTAAAAAAAATTGCATTGTATTATTATTGGAGACGCGAATGAATTAAAATATATGTAGAATAAGAACTGCCATTACCTTGGAAATATAGTGTCGAACAAAACTTCTCTTCTCCTTTTGTTTTAGAATTGTGACCTAGGGATGATAATAGAGAAGTGAAAAAAATGTCAAGAATTTAGGGACCGGTCATTATATTTGTGTGTGTGTTGGGGGGGGGGGGGGGGGGGGG